>ML302253.1:0-99202 GCA_005239505.1 Nicotiana paniculata | reverse complement strand
GTCGCAGCTGGAACGGAAGTTGTCAAAGTTTCAAGAAGAGCTTGATCAAGTTCAGAATCTGGCGAACCTGTCATTCTCCCTCGACGTCCCAGACGTCAACATCCAGAATCCTACACCTCCCCAAAACATCCCAAAGCAGCAAAATCATCCCGCAACTCATTATCACAACACCCCACCAAAGAACCAAACTCTTCCAGCACAATGCAATGCCTGCCACACTCCAAATAACACTCCACTACTTATCCCAGAACCTCAGAACTTCACAAATGACCATTTCCACACTCATGCGCCAGGCCACTATAACAATCCCATCTACGTGGAGACCATGCCACACTCCACTCCCCTTATCACATACACACCTAAGTCTGACGAAAAGGACCTGCTTATCAAGAACTTGACCGAGAAACTTAGGAAGCTGACCAGCCGGGTTCAAGGCATCGAGGGAATCAAGGGAGTCGAAGGGTTGAACTATGAAGACCTCTGCATACAGCCCGATGTCGAACTTCCCGATGGATACAAACCTCCTAAGTTTGAAATGTTTGATGGTACAGGTGATCCAAGGGTCCATCTGAGAACTTATTGTGATAAGCTGGTTGGATTAGGGAAGGATGAAAGGATCCGCATGAAGCTGTTCATGAGAATATTGAAAGGAGATGCATTGTCTTGGTACATCAGCCAAGATCCCAAGAAATGGTCGAATTGGGTGAGCATGGCATCTGACTTTATGACAGATTCAGGTTCAAAACAGAGAACGCACCAGACGTGTTCTATATTCAGAACTTGAAGAAGAAGCCCATGGAGACATTTCGCGAGTACGCTACTCACTGGAGGTCCGAAGCTGCCAAGGTCAGGCCCGCCTTAGAAGAGGAGCAGATGAACAAGTTCTTTGTCCGGGCCCAGGACCCGCAGTACTATGAACGGTTGATGATGATTGAGAACCACAAGTTCTCCGACATTATCAAATTAGGTGAACGGATTGAAGAAGGTATCAAGAGCGGTATGGTCACAAATTTTGAAGCCTTGCAAGCTACAAACAAGGCTTTGCAATCTGGTGGTGTGTCTAAAAAAAGAGACGCGGGAGCCGTGATGGTTGCAAAAAGAACCAAAATCCCCACTCAAATACCAAACTTACCCAACACCTCCACTCACATATCAACCAACCCCAAATTACCAAGCACCCTCACCCTCTTACCAAGATCCACCACCCACTTATCAATCACGTCCACCACCAACTTATCAATCACCTCCACCACCGACATATCAACCTGCTTCACCCGGATACTCACAACCCGCTCCTGTTTACCACACTTACAATTCCCAACCATCTCATTACCAATCACCCCCTACCCGTCAAAACTTCCCTAGACCTCGTCCTAATTTTGATCGCAGACCTCCAAAACAGTATACCGCCATCGCTGAACCCATCCCCAGATGTATGAGAAGCTCAAAACTGCTGGTTATGTCACACCCATCCCTACTGCAACCCCTGAGAATCCTTCTCAATGGGTCAACCTAAACAAGTCATGTGCATACCACTCCGACATGAAGGGGAACACCATCGATGAATGCCGCTCTTTGAAGGACAAGATACAATCCCTGATTGACAACAAGGTCATTGTGGCAAAGGAATCCTCTCCGCAACAATCCTCTTCCAGGCCAAAAGGGTGAAGGCATCCACTTGATCGAAATAGAAGATGATTGGGACCCCGAGGGATCAATCGGGTTGATCTTAGAAGGCGATGATCCAACGAAACCGGCAGTCACTCTCCACCCAATCATAGTCCAGATTTAGCCGTATGCGGATGCTGAGGTAGATATGTCCATGCCTCTTGAGTTTGAAGCAGTGTCACCTGCAAAGACAGCAATATCGATTGAAGTTTCGTGTCTCCGGCAAATGCACCCACACCATTTGAGGTTGCAGTCTTGCAACCCAAGGCACATGTTCCACTTTAATTAAGGATAGCCGCACCAATTACAGTGGCGATGTCGACCACGCCACCCTTCTATACAAATGCTGTACCATGGGACTATACAGCCGAGGAGAGAAGGAAAGGCAAAGTCAAGACTGAAGAAGTTGTTGCAGTGCAGGATATGACAAGAACCGGTAGAGTTTATACCCCTGAACATCTAGCTGAATCCAGCAGGCAGGCTTCCAATCGGCCTCCCATTATCGAGACAGGTCCGGACGGCCTTTGGAGGAAAGTACAGGCCAAGGAGTATTTGGTCATCGATCAGCTGAACAAGACGCCAGCACAAATATCCATCCTCTCTTTGCTGCAAAATTCCGAGACGCACATGAATGCTTTATTGAAGGTGTTGAACGAAGCCTATGTGCCAAACGACATCACTAGCGGGGAAATGGCCAATATGGTAGTCCAAGTGCTAGAAATCCAAAGATCACTTTCCATGAGGACGAGCTGCCACTTGAAGGGCTGGGTCACAACAAAGCACTACACATCACTGTGCAATGCGAAGATTATTTCATCACCAGAATCCTGATCGATGGGGGATCCAGTCTTAACATCTTTCCACTGATAATGCTCAAGAAATTGGGTAAAGGACTGCATGAGATAAAGGATGGAGCGATCAACGTGAAAGCCTTCGATGGATCTCAGAGGTCCACCATTAGTGAGATCAGCCTATGCCTGCAAATGGGGCTAACCTGTTTCGAGGTGGACTTCAGAGTGATAGATGTGCCAGCGTCCTACAATCTGTTATTGGGACGACCCTGGATCCATGCTACTGGGGCCGTAGCATCAACGCTACATCAGGCAATGAAGTTCGAGTGGAACTAACAAGAGGTGATTATTCATGGTGACTGTAGAAACCCTATTTACAATCGCCAGACTATCCCAGTGATTGAGGGAAGAAGGAAGCCAGGCGGAGAAACTTACCACCACATTGAATGGGTCACCATTATCGACAAAGACAAATTGTGGGATGGAAAGATCGCAAGTATGATGAATTGGCGAGGGTACGATCCAGGTAAAGGGCTCGGCAAGAACCTTCAGGGGATCTACAAACCTATCAAACTCAAGAAGCACGACACCAATTTCGGTTTGGAATACGAATACACTTGGGAAGAATTCAAAAACTGGTCGTCACCATGGCACAGTCCTTATTACCCTTTGGAGCAACCAATACTGCATCTGGAGCAGAACTTCCAACAGGATGATGTTATTTATGGATCATACAAAGAAGAAGCACTTGCAGCAATGAGGAGCTTGTTTCTGGAGGACAGTGATACGGACTGATGTGTTATTCTCGAGGAGGAGGGGGAGGAAGGCCCTTCCATATAGGCTGTGAGCAGAGAGACGTACCTCAAGAATTGGACTGTCAGGACAACCAAAGCCCGACGAACCTCGGGGTAGAAAGGCTAAAACGAGCGCTATTCATTATTTTTCTTTACAAAATGATTTCCTTTTTCGCATTATAATTGCTGCAATAAGATCTTCAATGTTCAAAACAATTGTTCAATTTATCAAAAGCATTTTTAAATTTTTCTTATGAATCAATATTTATTGCTATCATTTTTCTCTCATTACTTTACCTATACGCCATTACTATTACTTGTCTTGATGAACCGATGACTATGACATGCAACGAGACAACGCAACAAACAGAGGTGGATTCAGAAGAAGATGACATCCCTGACGAGATTGTCAAAAAAAAGTTGAGTATTTTGAGAACAGACCTAAGTCCAACCTGGACGAGACTGAAATCATCAACCTGGGATATTCAGAAAATATCAAGGAAACACGAATCAACATTCATTTGTCGCCTTCAGAAAAGAAAGAATACGCAGAATTTCCTAAGGAGTATAAGGACATATTCGCCTTGTTTCGTACGACGACATGACTGGTCTAAGTGCGTCTATTGTGGCTCACAAATTGCCAACATCCAATGTGTCCACCGGTAAAACAAAAGCTCAGGAAGTTCAAACCCGCATGAGTTTGAAAATTAAAGAAGAAGTCACCAGGCAGATCAACGCCAAGGTTCTCAGGGTAGTTGAGTACCCAACATGGTTAGCCAACATTGTGCCAGTACCAAAGAAGGATGGGAAGGTCATAGTCTGTGTCGACTATCGGGATCTCAATCGGGCTAGTCCGAAAGACGACTTCCCTTTACCAAATATACATATCTTGATTGACAATTGCGACAAGCATGAACTACAATCATTCGTTGATTGTTTCGCTAGTTATCATCAGATTTGGATGGATGAGGAAGATGCTGAGAAAACGGATTTCATTACCCCGTGGGGAGTGTACTTCGAAGACTATCCAACAACTTCTTTCACAGCGGGGGAATCCTATATAGGAGGACTCCCTATTTGGGATTATTACGTTGTGTCGACGCAAAGGAAGCATCCAAGCTGTTAGAGGAGATTCATGATGGGACTTGTGGCCCGCATATGGATGATTTTGTTCTGGCAGAGAAGATACTCCAAGATGGTTACCTTTGCTTGACTATGGAAACGGACCGCATCCAGTATGTCCGAAAATTCCACTGTTGTCAGATACACGCATATATGATAAAGATACCTCCAAACAAGCTCAATGCAACAAGCTCACCATGTCCGTTCGTCGCCTGGGGCATGGACGTTATTGGACCAATCGAGCATACCGCCTCCAACGGACATAGGTTCATTCTGGTAGCCATCGACTATTTCACCAAATGGATCGAAGCAGCATCCTACAAAGCAGTGACTAAGAAAGTCGTGGCAGACTTTGTCCGCGACCGTATTGTTTGTCAATTCGGGATTCCTGAGTCAATCATCACCGACAATGGTTCCAATCTCAACAGTGACTTGATGAAAGCTATGTACGAGGCTTTCAAGATCAAACACAAGAATTCCACAGCTTACAGACCTCAGATGAATGGAGTTGTAGAAGCCGCCAACAAAAACATCAAGAAGATACTAAGAAAGATGATAGAACGGCACAAGCAATGACACGAGAAGTTATCATTTTCCTTATTGGGATATCGCACCACAGTTCGCACCTCAACATGGGAAACTCCCTATGTGCTAGTTTATGGTACTGAGGCTGTTATTCCTGCCGAAGTTGAGATTCCATCTCTAAGAATTATACAAGAAGCTGAGCTCAGCGACGCAGAATGGGTAAAGAGACGTTATGAGCAACTAGCCCTCATAGACGTAAAGAGAATGAATGCAGTCATTCATGGTCAACATTATCAGAACAGAATGACCTGAGCCTTCAACAAGAGAGTCAAGCCTAGACAGTTCACACCGGGGCAGCTGGTGCTGAAGAAGATATTTCCACATTAAGACGAAGACAAAGGGAAGTTCTCTCCCAACTGGCAGGGTGCGTACATGGTTCACCGGGTACTGACAGGAGGAGCACTTATACTCGCAGAAATGGACGGAGAAGTCTGGCCAAAGCCAATCAATTCAGATGCAGTCAAACGCTACTATATGTAATCTTTATGCTTTCTCAATGATGTAAATTGGACTACGCCTGACTTATTCCCATTTAAGAGGGAATAAGTAGACAGCCCTATGGGTTCGGTCACAATTCAATAAAAAATTTATTTTCCCCGCAATTGGAAACTGGGGCAGAATTTTGAAGAGGACCCTCAAAATTCTGAAGCAAGTTCAGCCAATCGCTGCACGAGCAACAGCCAGAAGCATTCATCCATCCAACTGGGCCAAAATTTTGAGGAGGACCCTCAAAATTTTGAAGCAAGATCAGCCAATCGCCGCACGAGCAACAGTCAGAGACATTCACCCATCAAACTGGGGTAGAATTTTGAGGAGGCAAGAGAGGTTGCAATGTCCCGAGCCGTGTCACGGTCGTCGGTTCATCTAAAAACTATTTTCTAATTAAGTATACATTATGTCACACTTTTGCAAAATCATGCATACTTATTGTTGAGACAGCTTTGTTTAGCAAACGCTACCCCAATGATATAAACGGTATCATCAGATCAAAGCCGAACGAGTAAAGAAAGCCAACGGGGATACGAACTAACCCTCCCATTTACAAAACTCACGATTTTTCTTTGGATGCAGGCACAAAGAACAAACACGCAAAGAATTTTCATCACAATTACAAATGCCAAATTTTGATGTCCACACCAAGAACAAACATGGTCAAAATCACAATGCTCGAAACCATCACACCTGTCGGCATCTACTATCAATATAAATAATGCTCCGTATTCGCAACGCCCGTAATAATCACAATGCTACAGTCTGCTATCAGCTAAGAAACTCTACTGTCATCTGTTATTTTATTTCTTGTATAAAGCTACCTTTCTGCCTTCCGAGACTAAATGCTGTCTCCATCTGCATCCTTGCATAAGGCTACTATTCTTCCTTTCGAGGTTAAGCTCTACCTCCATCTACATTTTGCATAAGTCTACCTTTCTGCCCTCCGAGACTAAACGTTGTCTCCATCGGCATCTACATTTTGCATAAGGCTACCTTTCTACCTTCCGAGACTAAACGCTGTCTCCATCTGCATTTGCATCTTTGCATAAGGATACCATTCTGCCTTCCGAGGTTAAGCTCTACCTCCATCTACATCATTGCATAAGGCTACCATTCTTCCTTCCGAGACTAAGCAATGTCTCCATCTGCATTTGCATCTTTGCATAAGGCTACCGTTCTGCCTTCCGAGGTTAAGCACTACCTCCATCCACATCATTGCATAAGGTTGTCATTCTGCCTTCCGAGGTTAATCTCTACCTCCATCTACATCGTTGCATAAGGCTACCATTGTGCCTTTCGAGACTAAGCGTTGTCTCCATCTGCATTTGCATCTTTGCATAAGGCTACCATTGTGCCTTTCGAGACTAAGCGTTGTCTCCATCTGCATTTGCATCTTTGCATAAGGCTACCATTTTGCCTTCCGAGACAGCACTGTCTCCATCTGCATTACATAAGGCTACCATTCTGCCTTCCGAGGCTAAGCTCTGCCTCCAATTTACCTTTGAGACTAACCACTGTCTCAAGCACTATTTACCTTACTTTCCTTTCGGGCTAAGCTCTGCCCTTTTATTCGCAAGACTAATCTCTGTCTCGTCAGCATCATTCTATTGTATCTGCATGGGCTGGAATATCGCCAACTCATCCAAATGCGTCATTGTTCGGAGGCACCATCTTCATAGCACGAGAACACCATGCCATGGCCTGAGGATCTCTTTAAACCTCTGCATATCATTATTCAAAGGCATCGTGGTTTGGAGGCACCATCCTCATGGCCCGAGAACATCATTTTCATGTCCTGTGAATCATGCATCAAGCAATTCATTGCCCAGGACATCATGGTCTGAGGACGTCATCCTTAACCGTCCGAAGACATCATTCATGGTCCAACGGGAATTTGCATCATGTTTAAATTACGCACAATATATGCTTGTATTATTTATTTGCAGGTAATCCGGCGAGCAAACTGCCATCCCGGCAGAAGCGGTTCCGCTCAAGTTCTCCTAACCGCCCCGTAAGCCGCTTATTCAATCAGTCCCATCCGTTCTTGTAAGAAACTTCATCGGTATACTTCACCGATGACTCCTGAACTACATACGGCCTGATTCCTGTAAAACCAGGGATATGTAGGCAACTCAGAAACCAGGGTGCGGCCGGAATCTCTCCAAACCATTTCACTCGGTCACAATTGGCCATCATATCTTTACCCGATAACTCTTTCATCCTTCCTGGGTAAAGAGGGGCAGCTGTTGATACCCATTTTTCCTCAAATTATCTTTAATTTGCATATATACCTTCAAAATCAGACTTCCATAGCAATTGGTATTTTTTTATATTTTCATATTTTTATTAATTTATCCAGTATTTTATTTCTAATAATAAATTACAAAATCGCATTACAAATGATTTAAAAAGCATTCTTGATTTAATGTATTATTTCTGGTCCTATTAAGACCAAATTATTTCACAATTATCCAAATTGGCACTCTTTGGCTATAATTGCATTTATAATATTTTTATCCAATAATTAGTCGTTTGCATTTTTTATACTTATTAATAATTTTAATTTAATTTACTAAGCATCAATTTTGTTTTTTACAATTATCATCTATTTTATAAATTATTTTAGTTAATTTAGTTGGGTATTTAATAGTTAGCTACTCTCTATTTAAATTTTACCCTAAATTCAACTGAACCCCTTACCCACATAACTAACCCAAATACCTAGCCCAATATTCACAAATATACCCAGCCCAATTCCCCCATTCAATCTGAGTCGTTGATTATTTCAAATGAACGGCCCAAATCAACCTTTACCTAATTTAATCCTAAATGATTTTCCCCCCCCCCCCATTCTCATTTCCCCCCTTCCATTTCTCTCACATTCTCTCTGGTTCTCTCTAGGTTCTCTCTAAAACCTTCCACCTTCCCCTCCCTCCGATGGACTCTGTCCATCTTCTCCGACCATCTCTCTCGCTAGAAGCCATGACCTCTCACCATCTCCTAGCCTATGTCTCACCCCAAGCCGCCTTGACACTGTCCTGAGGTCCTCAAGTGAACCTCGAGCGGTTCAACTCCCACCTATGGCCTTTTATGTCATTTTCCGGCCATCTCCGGCTGTTCGAGTAAGATCTATTACTTTCCGGCTAAAATTGGTAACATTTTGGGGTTTTTCCTTATCCTTCTGGTTTTTCTTTGAAACCCTAAATCTTAAAACTCTCGATTCTTTTAGATTTGTCATGGATATGTGTATATTACGAGGTTTTTATATGTTTCCTTCAAAAAAACCTTACTGTTTCGAAACGTTTCTTCATCTCAAAATTAGGGTTTCATGACCCCTTTTTCAAAACAATTTTTTCTTATGCTTTTTAGTATCACTCTATGATTCTTACTATGTTTTAACGATTTATTTAAAGTTTTCCTTTCGTTTGACTTATTATGTTGAAACACCTAGGTTTCTTAGATTCTGAGTCTCTCTTTGACTGATATGTTCGTTTAAACTGTATGAACTCTTGTTTCTCGTGAACGTTTTAAGTTTCCTATGATTTTACCCTATTTTGCTCATTAGGGTTCTTGATTTTGGTTTCTTTCACTTATACTATGGTTGTTCTGTTTAATCCCTCTAGTTGTTACTATTTTTGTTTAGTTGAATCTCCAATCTTATGTGATTTCTTGCTACTATAATCATTAGGGTTTCTGACTCTTTGATTCTCCCTGTTATATCATGTTCGTTTGTTAATTCCTTTAATCATTTACTATGTGCTAGTATTGAATCCCTGATTCTATGTGATTTTACTTAAATCTCTAATTTTTCTTTCCTATTGTGTGTTTATTTCGTGTACTCACAGGAATCAGTACTACTCCTGTTTAAACCCCTAATTTTCTGTAATTGATACCTCTCATTGATCTTTTGTGATTATTTCCTTACTGATTTAAAACCTTTAAATTATTTCCTTGCCTTATTTTGGTCAACTATGCTGTCGCACAGATTCTTATATTATTTCCTTAATTAATGTCTTCTGAACCTAGTCTCAATTGTCTACTTGATTTGGTTTGAAATTATTTCCTTATATGTTATGTGCATAAGAACTTTCCTTAATTGTGTTTACCTATTCTGACCGTTTGATATTTGACCCCTTAATTAAGGGAGTACTGGTACTGATTTTTAAAACTAATTGATTCCTTGAGTTCCACAATAACTGGGCAGTCTAATTATTTCCTTATTTTTCACCTAGTTTCAAACTATATATACTCTATTCATGCATTGACGAACACACACATAGTTCAACTCTCTCTTTTACACAGACACAAGAATACTCATTGCTCTCTTACTTTCTTACACACTCTCTCTTATTGACTACTGGCTACTCAGTCGGCTGAAAGCCAAGACTGAGTAACTTATTACTGCTCTACTGCTCTACTTGCTCTACTGCTCTCTTTCTATGCACACTACTGTCTTATTGCTCTACTTCTCTGCACACTACTGTTCTATTCTCTCAATCTTGACTGGTATGTCTTCTATTTGATTTACAGCATCCAAAACAACATGTTTATGTTCGTATTGCACTTTCTCTTATTCCTTTTGTGCTTCTACTGTTTACCCTGTAACTAGCTTATCTATTCTGTCTATGTGATTTCCTTTCCCCTTATTTCAGCATGTCTACGGCTCCTCCTATTTGTTTGTTACAATTCTACTTTAGTCCCTAACCCCAGTACATTGTCAACATGTATTCATGATCCCCCTAGCTACTAAGTAATTTTGAACCCCTTCCCTGAACTTAATGTGTGAACCCGTTGGCATCCCTCAATCTAATGCTGTTAAGCGCCTGGCATGAACATTTTGTGATAGAATGTACTATGACTGTTTAAGTCCTGTAATACTTTCTCTGATGTCTACCAGTGTGAAAAATTTGCTTTCACATGTGAACAACTTGTCCCCAATTCCCCTTTCCCCTGTTTGTGTTTATGTGTGCTATTCTGATTCTGAGATTGTCCTGCTCACCTTCTTTCAAACTGGTTTTTGCCAAAGCAAACTCTTATATCACTCTACAAAACCATTTTCAAAGTGCTTTTCAATTCAACTATTTCCTAAACTATATCAAATACTCTCACATACTCTTAGAAGTCTAGGTTCTGCCTCCTTAATGTGTGACTGCTTAGGGACCCTTATGTGCTCCCTCTGAACTCTGACACATTAAGGATGGGTCTTCCACACTGCATTTACTCTATCTTGGCTATGAAATCTGGGGGTGAGCACTGCCCGATATCCCATGAGGTCCTTAGGGAATTCTGACACATCCAGATAATGAAAAGGCTGTGAAACATTACTTGGCATTGAGGACATGGAGATCTGGGCCTATTCTGTAGGCTCCCTATAGTTAACTTATTATTTTTCTTCTATTTCATTTGTTTAGTTCATATCCCATGGTCTGTAATAATTAATTATAAATAAATCTGGGGTCGGATAGTGAAAATGGATAGGTGATATGCATGTTGTAGTATAATTAAGGGTAGAGACCATGTTTCCAGATTTATTTTCTCTATGCGCAATAGCAGCCATGTTTAGGTACAACATGCCATGCATTAGATATCATGCTATTTAGGATTTATATGTACTGTTTTCAGCATGTCATCATTCATTGCCATCACTTAGAGATCCTGCCTATAGGTCAAATAATTAAGTAAATTGCTATTATGTGATTCTGCTCATATAAACGTGTCCTGAAGCTTCATTTAGAAGTCCTGTCCTGGAATAAATAATGGTAACAAAAACTGCAATCATGTCTCATCATGCTATACACGTAGAGATCCTGTTCTAGGTAAACAATGATTAAAATCTGTCACTTATGTTATTCCTGAAACTGTGCATAATGTTGTGATTCTATGTGTATTTAGAGATCCTGTTTTAGCAACTGCATATGTATCATAATGGCTACACGCCTAGGCAAGTCTTAGGTAATCAACCATAAAGAAACAAAACCAGAACTATCCTTTGTGATTAGTGCTCAACTGTCAGCATGATTAAAACCAGTAGGAAAGCCTGATTAAGACTTCCTCTCTGAGTTATGCAATAAGTCTGTCTTTGTGTTATCACTTAGATACCATGCTTAGGATCTGAACCTGAATATGGACCTTAACTGTGTATGAGTCATGCTGTTTATGTGTACCATGTGTGGTGGTATACTTGAGCCCCTTAATTGCTTTCCATGTTCTTCCCTTATGTGCAGTCCTACCTGCTTTGTTATCTTTCGCCCTAGAATTTTTACCTTTAAAACCTGAGGGTCTGCCTAGCATCTCTCTTTAAGATATGAGTCCTAATTTCCTCCGGGATTGATAGGAAGGGACGGGTAACAGCATGCAATAGAGGTCGAGACCAACACTCGATTTAGTTACTTTCACAGGGAGGGAAAGGGTAGAATATGGATATGATGGCCGGTGCGCTAATACCACGTGTATCCCCTCTTCAAGGAGTGATTACTGGGTATTGCATTGATGTGATCCATATTATTATAAACCTAGGATACCCTTTATATTCTTAGATCGTAATCCTTTCAAAATCTACATTCTTTACTATTTTCAAACATCTGCATGCTTAAGACTTAAATCCCCTCTCATTTGAGCCTTTATTTGTTTGTTTGCTAGGCCGTACAAATTCACAAAAGCTATTTGGCCGGGAACCACACTTGTGGATCCTGAGGGGTTCCTAACACCTTCCCCTTAGGATAATTTCAAGCACTTAACCTATCTCTGGTTAACAACATAGTTGTAAATGAACCCCTTTGGTGTCCTAGCGCACCTTTAAAAATCGTTAGGTGGCGGCTCTCAAAAAACACAAACCCCTTTCCCAAAAGGAAAGAGTTGTCTCAACTGAATGTAATAAACCCGATCTCCGCGAGGAAAGAGGGGGCACGACACTACCCGATTACTATCTTTGAGTTTTTTTACCTAAAGCGTTCTAATCATTTCTAACTCGTGTCCTATGTGTGCATTAATCGTCCCTTACCTATGGTCCTGGAGGCATTGGACCTCTATTTTGGATGATTCTAGACTTAACCTAGGTTGCTCAAAATTGGAAAATACTAAGCGACATACAAAACAATTAGGACTTTCAAATAGAGACAAGTATGGGCTCAAATTAGCCTCCACATATAAACAACAAATGCACGCAAATGATAGAAGGTTTTATTAATTGCAAAATCCTATAGGAAGGATATCTATGTGATGTTGAGCGAACAAACAGGCAATCACATATGAAATCAGTTTCCTAATACGGGTATTAGAACCTACATATATTTGCCTACTGATTTTAGCATAGCGCAGTATCTGGGTGTTTTATACGACAATAAATAATAGCAAGTCACAAGAATATATCCAGAATTGTTTACTTAACCCTATAAGCATGTTGTCTAGGTGATTCGCGTAGCAATTGACAGTGATAAGCATATTCATAACTAGTTAATCGAGTCCAATAGGCATAATTTCTAGTGATGATAATTAGGACAGTATCGCATACTCTTAAGGAGATGAGTAGGACGATAATTGAAACTATTTTAAACCCTATAGGCATGCTTTCTATAATTAAAACTGATTTAAAACACTATAGGCATGATTTCTACAATTAAACTGATTTCAAACCCTATAGGCATGATTCTTATAATTAAAACTGATTTTAAACCCTATAGGCATGGTTTCTACAACTAAACTGAACAATATACAAGCATGAATTTGCACACATTGGACCAGAACATAACTAAGTCAAGTATTGACCCTATGGGCATGGTTGCTAACACATAATTGCTGGACAAATTAATACACCTAAAAACACGATTTCTAACATATCACAACGTTAATCCTATAGGTAGGATTTCTAACATATCACAACGTTAATCCTACAGGTAGGATTTCTAGCATATAATTTTAACATCACAGTACAAGTCTTATAGACAGGATTTCTAACATACAACTTTGACAATAAAGTACAAAACCTATAGGCATGATTCCTACCCAACTTATCACGAATGTAAAGCAAGGACCCTTTCCCATTTTTACTAAATACCCTAGAATTGTTATTACAAAATTTTTACAGACCACAGTTAATGAATGAATTAAAAAGATAAGTAAAACTATAGAGAGCCTACAACATGCCCAAATACACCCGGACATGTCAGGCCTTCAACCCGTAACAGCTCCAAAGCCCATGTTCATGGATACACAATAACCAGTGGTGAATGATTCACCCATATTCCAAAGATAAGCACATAGAACCCAACTCTGTACTGTCTTAGAGTTCCCAAGGGTCTCACATGGACCCCGAGCAGTGCTCACACTGGGAGGTCAAGGGCAGGACCTAAATGACCTTGGTCTTCAGCTGGCTAAGGATGGGGATTCGGGATAGGTTAGATAAGCCATAAAAGAGTAGGCAATGGCTAAGGGACAGAATTTGAAAAGACATACTTGATTTTAGGAAGCAATAGCAGAGTTCAAAACACAGAGTAGTTGATCAAAAGGACAGCAAAGCTTAAATACATAGGCAGAATTACATTGAAAGAGTTAGGAAAACAAGTTGGCAGGATTTGCAAAGATTTGTCAGACTCAAGTGTATAATACTTAACAAGTTAAAGCCTGAAAGGTCTAATTAGGCTAAGTGTACATGCCAGTATTAAGGACAAGCCATGTTTTACATCAAACAACATTTAGACATGGTAGGAAAACATAAATCTGATAAGTACCCTAGGGTCAAGCAATCACTTGAAAGAGCATGGAATCAAATGAACTAGAGACATGCTAAAAACACATTATCAGGGCACATAAGTGACATAAAAGGCCTTAGCACTGATTCAAACACATACAAGGCAAACATTGCAAAGATTCAGAACATGTGAACTTGTCAATATCACCTATAGGTATTCTAGTGTTAACATAATAGATTACTTTTAAAAAAGACTCAAGGCAAGTGAAGAACTAATAGAGCTTCATTCATGAAGCAATTTAGAAGGTATTAAGATAACACTTAAAAGGATTCATATTATTCAAACCAAGCATGACCAATCTCAGAACTAATAATACTAAAGTACTAAAGAGACTCATACAAACGTAAGTTGACAGAATCATGCTTAAAAATAAACCTAAGCACACTGGAACATAGACAAGTCACAGATACATAAGAATGAAATGGCAAAGGTACAGAAACTCACCAGTTAAGCGAGAAAAGAAAGAATAATACCACAATGGTGAGAACCCCATAATTTCTGGCCTTGGCTTTCAGCCGACGAAGAACCAGAGATAGAACAAGATAGCAAAACAACCACAGAGCAAAAGCCTTAAGTTTTTAGTGAGATTATAGTGATTCTCCGTCTGCCCTAAAGGGGAAAGGGGAGGGTTTTTTTATAGTGACAGAGATCGAGAAAATAAATAAGGAAAAGTGTAAATCAAACGCAAATAAGGAAGTATCATCATGCAGAATCAAATAAAATCGGATATAGGGAAAAGGAAATAAGTAAACCCTAATTTTAGGAAAATAAAATATTGACAGAATATTCACACACAAAGATAAATAGAGACACAGATAGCACCAAAATCAATGAGTCGAAATGATTAAGAAAATAAGCTCTGAAAATTCTAACTCTTAAGGCAAGTGAAAAGAAATCGGCAGAATCTAAACAAGAAAAGTCAAACTCACACATAATAGGAAGAACATAGACAAGAAAACACCCAAAATCAAAGACTTGAACCAATTTTGGTTCGATTTGAAGAAAATTTGTAAACCCTAGTTTTAGGGTAAATCAGAATCATGAAGAATATAGACAGAATCGGACTCACACGGTAGAAAAAACTTGTGTAGATGGAATATCATCGAGATTCAAGAAATGGAAGTCAATCGGACAGAATCGGAGTAGTAGTACTTTCCATGTTTAAGCAAGTACTAAGTAATACCATAGAAAATCAACCAGTAACGAAAATATAAAGATATGGTAAGTAAATAGGAAGGGAATACCATTAGAAGAGGGATTAGGAGAGGGGATTTGGGGTGTGACGACTAGGGTTAGGGTTCTTTAGGGGAGCGGTAGAGAGGATTTAGGAGCGGCAGGTAAGTTAAAATGGCTAGGGTTTGGGAGGGTTTAGATAATTAAGGAGAGGGGGTGAATGGGATCCGTTGATCTTATCAACGGATGGGATGAAAAGTGAATGGGGCGGGTTGGATAAAATGGGTACCGACCGGGTTTTTTGGGTTAAAGGGGTTATTGGTTTGGGATGGGGATATTGGGTCAGGTATTTGGGCTAGGTGTTTAGGTATTGGGCTGGGGTTGGTCCGAAATAAGTTTAGAAAAATACGTTATTAGTTAAATACCCACTTTTAATTAATAAATAATTCATAAAAATGATAAATAAAAATAGCAAAAATATTATTGTGCATAAAATTATCAATGACAATAATTTAACATTATAAAATATAAAAGGGTATTTTCCTCATAAATAAAGTAATTATAAGTATATATGGGCTATTATTGCAAAAATGCAATTTTAGCCTTTAAAATGCAAATGTAATTATAATAAATGCCCCAAAAATATTTAAAACCTATTGTGGATATAAGTGATGAAGTTAGATGATAAAATCATCATAAAATAATTTGTGATGCAATTAATGATTATTTATATAGTAAAATGTAGGAATAAATTGATTTTTAAAATTATAAAAAATTATGAAAAATGCTTGTATGTGTTTATAAATTAAATGATGATGCATATGTACTATTTTGAAAGTATATACGTATATTTAAAAATATGCGAGGAAAATTGGGTATCAATAGTACTCAGTCACTGTTTGCTTATGCATAATCTCAGCTCTCTCATGATTTGATTAATACTTGTTATATTCTCTGTTTGGGCTGATATTGTGATATTTGTGAGGCTGGAGAGGCTAGTGATTGATATAGGGCCTGAGTTCCGGGTTGAGAACGGTGTGAGATATGTTGGATCAGACTGCGCGCCACAGTAATATTGGATCCGATTGCACGCCGCAACAAGCCTTCGAGCCATTTTTATCAGATTGGGCTCACGATGCAGCAGTACTTGGATCAGGCTGCACGCCGCAACAGTACTTGGATCGGGTTGCACGCCGCAGCAAATATATGGATCAGGCTGCACGCCGCAAAAGTATTGGGTCGGGCTGCACGCCGCAGCAATATAGCACGTGGGTTGTAGGAGCCCCTTCGGAGTCTGAACACCCCCTGTGAGGGCGCAGGTACCTTGATTGTAAGTATTGAGGCTGAAAGCTGAGCAATTGAGCTGTCGAGATAGATGAGTGACAGTAGCCCTCTGAGGCTGTACTTTGCTTTTATTTATTATTTTACTTTGTTGCCAGTCGTTGCTGTTGTGATGTTTAGGAGGACTTATATTATTTCGCTTGAGCTTGAAATGTTTTGATGTTAAAACGCCGGTTTGATAGCATGCCTAATTTCCTTTACTGAAATTTCTAAAAAGAACTGTATTTTGTGTAGCTCGACTTTGTTTTCTCAGTTCCTTATTTAATTCTGTTACTTACTGAGTTGGAAGTACTCACGTTACTCCTTGCACCTTGTATGCAAATCCAGGTGAGACTGTTCACAGAGATCGTTGAGTCTGTGCGCTTTTGGTTGTCAGAGACATACGAGGTAGCTGCCGGCATCCGCAACCCTTGACTCTCCTTTATTTTTATCTTTTCTTTCTGTTTTAGTATTTGGTGGAGCATTGTAAACTCTGATTCTAGTCTGGTATAGATGCTCATGACTTAGTGACAAATGTCGGGCTATCTTTTTCCGCATTTTATTTTGAGTTGAACTCTTTTATGAAGATTCTGTTATGAAAAACTTTGACTTATCTCTTAAATGAAATATCGATGTGTTTTGAAAATGTGTCGGCTTGCCAAGTACCACAATAGGCGCCATCACGACAAGGTTAGTTTTGGGTCATGACAAGTTGGTATCAGAGCCTAGGTTACATAGGTCTCCTGATCCATAAGCAGGTTTAGTAGAGTCTTGCAGGTCGGTGTGGAGATGTACGTACTTATCTTCGAGAGGCTGCGGAATTCTCAAGAAAATCTCACATTCTTGAATTCTTGTCGTGTGAATCTGTTGATTCTGGTACAAAAACTTCTATTGTTTCATTCTCTTACAGATAGTGAGGACTCACATTATTGGACAGGGTGACCAGCAACCAGTACCACCAGCCAGGTCCACGAGAGGTCGAGGCTGCGGTCGAGGCGTGGCAGGGGTAGAGCTGCAGCCTGCGCTGCAGCCGAGACAGTACCTGGAGACCCCCCCCCAGTTGCTCGAGATCACGACCAGGTCCCCATGGTAGATGTTCCAGCGGGACCAACTCAGGTACCACCTATGCCCATTGTGATTCCTGGCCTTCAGGAGGCCCTAACTCAGATTCTATCAGTGTGTACTGGCCTTGCTCAGGCTATCTCTATTTTTACAGCCGCAACCACTTCTCAAGACGGGGGAGGCACTCACACTCCTGCCGCCCGCACACCTGAGTAGGTTGTTCAGGGACTTAAGACACCAGGGGCACCACCAGCCCAGCCGGTTGTAGCTGCTCAGGATTATGTGGTTCCTGCTATGCCTGAGGATGAGCAGCGTAGATTGGAGAGGTTTGGGAGACTCCATCCTCCGTCTTTCAGTGGTGCAAATGGTGAGGATGCACATGATTTCTTGGATAAGTGTCAGAGGATACTCCGTACAGCAGGCATTTTGGAGACCAGTGGGGTCTTATTCACTACTTTCCAGTTCTCTAGGGAAGCATTCAGTTGGTGGGAGGCTTACGAGAGGCGTAGGCCGGTCGGCGCAACACCTCTTACTTGGCAGCAGTTCTCCGTTGTTGTTCTGGAGAAGTTTGTGCCTCAGTCTCGCGGAAAGGAGCTGCACAGGCAGTTTGAGAAGCTTCGTCAGGGTGATATGTTTGTGATGCAGTATGAGATGTAATTCTCTGAGGTTGTCCGTCATGATATCTGGTTGGTTCCTATAGACAGAGAGAGGATCAGGAGGTTTATAGATGGCCTCACTTTTCAGCTTTGATTGCTTATGACCTGAGAGAGTGTGTGTGGTGCTACTTTTGATGAGGTTGTCAACATTGCTCAGTAGATTGAGATGGTTCGCGGTCAGGAGAGGGTTGAGAGGGAGACCAAGAGGCCTCGTGGACAAGGTGAATTTAGTGGTACTCCTTCTGGGGGTCAGTTCTAGCACAGTAGAGGCCGTTCATTCAGTCATGCTCAGACAGCTCGACCAGTTCATCGTGGTGCATCATCTGGCCATAGTTCTCATAGTTATCAATAGAGTCGTTCATCTCTTGGTGCCCTTCAAGTGCAGAGTTCTTCTTGTGCTCCATCGGGTCAGGGTTCGTCTATGCCGGGTCCTTCTGCTAGTTATCTCGGTGCTCGGGGCTTCTTTCAGTCCCCAACACCACCACCGAGGTGTTGCTATGAGTGTGGAGATTTTGGTCACATGAGGAGAGAGTGTCCCCGTCTAGTGGGAGGTCCCGCTCCGTAGAGGAGCCAGTCTATGTCATCAGCATCAGTTCCTCCACCACCCTCCCAGTCAGCCAGGGGTGGAGCTCAGTCAACTAGGGGTTGCTCGAGAGGGGGAAACAGATCAGGGGTTGTCCAGGCCTGTTTCTATGCCCTCCATGCCAGACCACATGCTATTGCTTCAGATGCTGTGATTATAGGTATTGTCTGGGTTTGTCACAGAGATGCCTCTGTATTATTTGACCCTGGTTCCACTTATTCATATGTTTCCTCATATTTTTCTCATTTTCTGGATATTCCCCATAAGTCTTTAGTTTCATCTGTTCATGTATCTACTCATGCGAGCGATACTATTGTTGTGGACCGTGTGTATCAGTCATGTGTGGTGACTATTAGGGGTCTGGAGACCCGAGTGGACCTTTTTCTACTTAGTATGGTTGATTTCGATGTGATATTGGATATGTATTGGTTATCTCCATGCCATGTTATTCTAAATTGTCACGCTAAGACCGTGATGTTGGCGATGCCGGGATTCTTGAGGGTTGAGTGGAGAGGTTCTATAGACTATGTACCTAGTAGGGTGATTTCATATTTGAAGGCTCAGTGCATGGTTGAGAAGGGTTGTCTATCCTATTTGGCTTTTGTAAAGGATGTTAGTGCAGAGGCTCCTACCGTCAATTATGTTCCGGTGGTATGGGATTTTTCGGATATATTTCCTGCAGACCTGTTGGGCATGCCGCCTGATAGGGATATTGACTTCGGTATTGATTTGGTGCCGGGAACTCAGCTCATTTCTATTCCACCGTATCATATGGCATCGGCGGAGTTGAAGGAGTTCAAAGAACAACTTCAGGAACTCCATGATAAGGGGTTTATTCGGACTAGTGTGTCACCTTGGGGTGCACCGGTTCTATTTGTGCTGAAGAATGATGGTTCTATGAGGATGTGCATTGATTACATGCAGTTGAACAAGGTCACAGTCAAGAACAAGTATCTTTTGCCTCGTATTGATGATTTACTTGACCATCTTCAGGGAGCGAGGGTGTTCTACAAGATTTATTTGAGGTCCGGTTATCACCAGCTGAAGGTTCGGGATTCGGATATTTAGGACAACTTTCAAGACCCGATATGGCCATTATGAGTTCTTGGTGATGTTTTTTGTGCTGATCAAGGCCCCATCAACATTCATTCATTTGATGAACAGTGTATTCCGACCCTATTTGGACTCATTCGTTATTGTATTCATTAATGACATCCTGGCGTACTCTCGTAGCCGGGAAGAGCATGCTCAGTATTTAAGGATTATGTTACATAGATTGAGGGAGGAGAAACTTTATGCAAAGTTCTCCAAGTGTGAGTTTTGGCTCGGTTCAGTAGCATTCTTGGGGAACATGGTGTCCAATAAGGGTATTCAGGTGGATCCGAAGAAGATAGAGGCGGTGCAGAGTTGTTCTAGACCGTCCTCAACCACGGAGATTAGGATATTTCTTGGTTTGGCAGGCTATTATCGTTGCTTTGTAGAGGGATTTTCATCTATTGCATCGCCCTTGACCAAATTGACCCAAAAGGGTGCTCCATTCAGGTGGTCGGACGAGTGTGAGGAGAGCTTTCAGAAGCTCAAGACTGCCTTGACCATAGCTCCAATGTTAGTTTTGCCATCAGCTTCAGGTTCTTACACTGTGTATTGTGATGCCTCGAGGATAGGTATTGGATGTGTCCTGATGTAGGAGGGTGGGGTGATTTCCTATGCCTTGCGCCAATTGATGACCCATGAGAAGAACTATCATGTCCATGATCTTGAGTTAGTAACCGTTGTTCACGCCTTGAAGATTTGGCGTCATTATTTGTATGGGGTTCATTGTGAGATCTATATTGATCACCGGAGTTTGCAGCATCTGTTTAAGAAAAATGATCTTAACTTGCATAAGAGGAGATGGTTAGAGCTTCTTAAGGACTATTATATCACTATTATGTACCATACGGGGAAGGCCAATGTGGTGGCCGATGTTTTGAGTCGTCGGGTAGATATTTTTGGGAGTTTAGCATATCTCTCAGCTGCAGACAGACCATTGACATTGGATGTTCAAGCCTTAGCAGGTCATCTTGTTAGATTGGATATTTAGGAGTCGAGTCGGCTATTGGCTTGCGTGGTCTCTAGGTCTTCTCTTTATGACTGTATCAGGGAGCGTTAGTATGATGACCCCCACCTGCTCGTTCTTCAAGACAGGGTTCGGGGAGGTGATGTTAGGGATGTGGCTATTGGTGATGACGGCGTGTTGAGGATGCAGGGCCGGATATGTGTGCCAATGTAGATGGGCTCTGGGAGTTGATTATTGAGGAGGCCCACAGCTCGAGGTATTCCATCCATCCGGGTGCCATGAAGATGTACTAGGATTTGAGACAACACTATTAGTAGAGGCGGATGAAGAAGGATATTGTTGGGTTTGTGGCTCGGTGTCTCAACTGTCAGTAGGTTAAGTATGAACATCAAAGACCGGGTGGCTTGCTTCAGAGATTAGAGATCCCAGAGTGGAAGTGGGAGCGGATCACCATGGACTTCACAGTTGGGCTGCCACAAACTTCGAGGAAGTTCGATGCTATTTGGGTTATTGTGGATCAGCTGACGAAGTTCGCGCACTTCATTCCAGTTGGTACTACTTACACTTCAGAGTGGTTGACTGAGATTTATATTTGAGAGGTTGTTCGCCTGAATGGTGTCCCAGTTTCCATCATTTCAGATAGAGGTACTTAGTTTACATCGCAGTTTTGGAGGGCCTTCAGCAAGAGTTGGGTACTAAGGTTGAGTTGAGCACAACTTTTCACCTTCAAACGGATGGACAGTCCGAGCGCACTATTCAGATATTGGAGGACATGTCGCGCGCCTGTGTCATTGACTTTGGGTGTTCATGAGACCAGTTCTTGCCGCTCGCGGAGTTTGCATATAATAACAGTTATCAGTCGAGTATTCAAATGGCTTCGTACGAGGCTTTATATGGGAGGAGGTGTAGATATATGGTAGGATGGATTGAGCCGGGTGAGGCTATACTCTTGGGTACAGACTTGGTCCAGGATGCGTTGGATAAGGTGAAATTGATTTAGGAGCGGCTTCGCTCGGCGCAGTCTAGGCAAAAGAGCCGTTCGGACAAGAAGGTCCATGATGTGTCTTTTATGGTTAGGGAGAAGGTTTTGCTGAAGGTATCACCTATGAAGGGTGTTATGAGGTTTGGGAAGAGGGGAAAGTTGAGCCCCCGGTTCATTGGGCCTTTTGAGGTGCTTCAGAGGATAGAGAAGGTGTCTTATAAGCTTGCCTTGCCCCCCAACTTGTCGAGTGTGCATCGAGTGTTCCATGTTTCCATGCTTTGAAAGTATATTAGAGACCCGTCCCATATTTTGGACTTCAACACGGTTCAGTTGGAGGGTGATATGACTTATGATGTGGAGCCGGTGGCCATTTTGGATCTGCAGATTCGAAAGTTGAGGTCAAAGGACATAACTTCCGTGAAGATGCAGTGGAGAGGTCAGCCTGTGGAGGAGGCCACCTGGGAGACCGAGCGGGAGATGCGGATCAGATATCCACACCTATTTGAGACTCAAGGTATGTTTCTTGACCCGTTCGAGGACGAACATTTGTTTAATAGAGGGAGGATGTAACGACCCGACAGTTCGTTTCGAGAGTCCAGATGAACGTTTGTGCTTTTCAGCTATATTATGATATATCGGGTTGGTTGGTTCGTGTACGGAGTGGTATCAGAGTGAGTTGAGACACTTAGTCTCTTATTTAGAAGCTTAAGTTGAAAAAGTCAACCGGATGTTAACTTGTGCGTAAACAATTTCGGATTTTAATTTTGATGGTTCCATTAGCTCCGTTAGGTTATTCGGGGTTAAGAGCGCGTCCAGAATGGGATTTGGAGGTCCGTAGTGGAATTAGGCTTGAATTGGCGAAAGTTGGAATTTGGCGATTTTGGTCGGCACTGAAATATTTGATATCGAGGTCAGAATGTATTTTCGGAAGTTGTAGTAGGTTCATGGTGTCATTTGTGACGCGTGTGTAAAATTTGAGGTCATTCGGACGTGATTTTGTAGGTTTTGGCGTTGTTTGCGAAATTTGGAAGTTTAGAAGTTCTTAGTTTTGAATCCGAGGGTAATTCGGTATTTTGGTGTTGTTTTTGGTGATTCGAAGGTTCGAATAAGTTCATATGGGATTATATGACTTGTTGCCATATTTGGTTGAGGTCCCGAGAGCATCGGGTGTATTTCAAAGTGGTTAGAGGATCAAGTTTGAAGTTTGGAGAATTGTTGAAGTTGGCCTGTTGATGGTGTAGTCGCACCTGCGAAGATATTATCGCAGGTGCAGTGGGATTCGCACAGATGCGATGCTGGGGCTGGCCTGGGGTAACCGCATGTGCGAATGGGTGTGCGCATCTGCGAGCCCGCAGAAGCAGAAGAGAGAAGGACTGGCAGTGGTCGCAGGAGCGAGGTCTTTTCCGCACCTGCGAGGTCGCAGAAGCGGATTTGGAGCGCATGAGCGGAGATGGGCACTTAAGTAATTCTCCGCATATGTGGAGATTTTGGCGCAAAAGCAGCTCTGCAGGTGCGCATTTTGGGCCGCAGGTGCGAAAAGCCTGGGCGAAAAGTATAAAAAGCGGACTTCGTGATTTTTGCTCATTTCCACTATTTTCAACTCGTACTATTGAGCTTTTGGTGTGAGCTTTGAAGGTATTCAAGGATATTCACTGGGGTAAGTTACTTGTGCTCTATTATCATTAGCTATGGTGTTTTCCTGCTGATTTTACACCTAATTAGTAAGCTTTTGAAGTAAAATAAGGGGTTAAGGCTTAGGCTTTTGGAGAGTGTAATTTGGGGATTTGAGGGACCAAATAATGTCGGATTTTGATAAATTTTGTATAGATAAACCCGGGAGTGAATGGACTTTCAGATTTTGTGACTCTTGTCGGATTTCGAGACGTGGGCCCGGGGGCCGAGTTTGAGCCAATTTCGGGTTATTGAGTCTAATTAGTAGTTTTTCTTGTGGAATTGATTCTTTTTTTAGCATATATTAATGTTATTGTACTGGCTGTGACTAGATTTGGAGCATTTGGAGGTCGAATCGAGAGGCAAGAGAATTGTGGAGTAGGTATTTGTTCGTATTAAGGTAAGTAACGGTCTTAAATCTGGTCTTGAGGGTATGAAACCCCGAGAAATTCATATGATGTTGATATTTAGAGGTGACAGACATGCAAGGTGATGGGCGTGTGAGCGTGCACCGTGTGGGGTTGTGACTTGGTCTGTCCCGATAGACTGTAAAGTTAGAGAGCCCATTGTTATTACCTGTTCATTCTTTTTTTCGAGTTATTGGTTGCCTTACATGTTAGAAACCATGCTTAGGTTATATGAAAACACTGTTGGGACCCGGAGTGCTCGTGAACTTGTTGTATTGACTGCTAAATTATATTCTTGTACTCAGTCACCGTTTGCTTATGCATTTTATCTCAGCTCTTTCTCATGATTTGATTAATTCTTGTTATATTCTCCGTTTGGGTTGTTATTGTGATATTTGTGAGGCTGGAAAGGCTAGTGACTGATGTAGGGCCTGAGTGCCGGGTTGAGAGCTGTATGAGATATGTTGGATCGGACTACGCCCCAAAGTAATGTTGGATCGGGTTGCACACCGCAACAAGCCTTCAGGCCATTTTTATCGGATCGGGCTGCACGCCGCAATAGTACTTGGATCGGGTTGCACGCCGCAACAAATATATGGATCGGGCTGCACGCCACAACAGTATTGGATCGGGCTGCACGCCGCAACAATATAGCGCATGGGCTGTAGGAGCCTCTTTGGAGTCTGAACACCCCCTGTGAGGGCGTAGGTACCTTGATTGTAAGTATTGAGGCTGAAAGCCGAGCAATTGAGCTGTCGAGATATATGAGTGACAGTAGCCCTGTGAGGCTGTACTTTGCTTTTATTTATGATTTAACTTTGTTGTCAATCGTTGTTGTTGTGATGTTTTGGAGGACTTATAGTATTTCTCTTGAGCTCGAAATGTTTTGATGTTAAAACACCGATTTGAAAGCATGCCTAGTTTTCTTTACTGAAATTTCTGAAAAGAACTGTATTTTGTGTAGCTCGGCTTTGTTTTCTCAGTTCCTTATTTAATTCTGTTACTTACTGAGTTGGAAGTACTCACATTACTCCTTGTGCCTTGTGTGCTGATCCAGGTGAGACTGTTCGCAGAGATCGTTGAGTTCGTGTGCTTTTGGTTGTCGGAGACATACGAGGTAGCTGCCGGCGTTCGCAGCCCTTGACTCTCCTTTATTGTTATCTTTTCTTTCTGTTTTGGTATTTGGTGGAACATTATAAACTCTGATTCTAGTCTGGTTTAGATGCTCATGACTTAGTGACAACCTGATGTCAGGCTATCTTTTTTCGCATTTTATTTTGAGTTGAACTCTTTTACGAAGATTCTGTTATGAAAAGCTTTGACTTATCTTTAAATGAAATATCGATGTATTTTGAAAATGTGTCAGCTTTCCTAGTATCACGATAGGCGTCATCATAACATGGTTAATTTTGGATCGTGACAATAAGTGAGACAATAAAATTTTGCACCACAAATTTAAAATATTTTTTAAAATTAGTTATGATGAAGAGTGTGAAATAGTATCAAAGTGATTCTATAACAATCATTTTCCATGACGTAATAAAAATTACTACACGAACTGATGTCAAAATTTTGGCCAGATGCAAGAAAGTTAATTGCTATGTTTATTCTTAAATCATGTAATATATATAATACAATCAATAAAAATAGTTAATCAAATTTATTTTTTTGTTACGTAATATAAACAACTTGAACTGACTTAGCAATTAGTAATAATAATAATAATAATAATAAAATATTAGACAAAATTAATATGAATTAATAAGGTCTTTAATTGATATGGGTTAGAACGCCTTATTTACGGAAGGGTGTGACTCTAACAATCTCTACAAAATTTACATAATTATTTAATTAATAATCGTACATGAAACATGATAAATAAAAAATATAATTGATAACCTTTTAATTTGTAACTCTCTATCAGGAATAAATGAACGTCTATTATCACGTAACTTTAAGAAGAGCTTAAAGATTAGAATGTTTACCTCAAGTTACAAGTAAATTTTCATATCAGACGATTATTCTATCAAAATTTTATGATAAAGAACATAGAATATCTGCTTCTTTTATATAAGGATTCAACCCCTTATTCTAAATGGTTTTAGTTTCATAATTATAGAACGTTGAATCTAACTCTTTTACCTTTTTAAATCAACGGCAATTTATATTAATAGTTGCATGGTAAATCTAAAGTGACAATTCGGAGTTAGGAAGTTGTCGAAAGTTTTACCTAGATATTTATGAATAATTAATTGGTTAATGTATAATAGCAAAACAAAAAACTCCTAAACCGAATAAGAGTTCAAAGGGGTCGAAAGATTCCTTTTACTTTCCTTTTACAAAATTTAATATATTATATAATTCTAATAAGGAAATATTGAATAATTAAATTTTTAGTTAATTTTAAATTCCTTGATATTAATTAAATGACTACTTTATATAGTGTGAACTATATTTTTAAAAGGTAAAAAAGACGAATGACATTTAGCTAAGGGCCTCCGTACTTTTAATATAATATTAGTATCTATATACGTGCTTTGCACGTATGTCTTCCGCTAATGATTAAAAGATTTAAGAAAAACATCTACATATAACTTCATATGAAAGACTTTTTTCGCGTCATTATGTTAAGACATTATCACTTTACCTATCCAATTATTAAGTTATTATCTTACGCCAATTTATGTGTGTTTTTTTTAACTTTTTGGGAAATGTAGGTGTATGTGTGTAAATATTGTATTGTACAATTGTACATTGTGTTTCTCTTGTATTTGTACATACATGTTTAGAGTAAATAAGCATTTAAGTTTTTAACTTGGTCTAGAAAGACTTTAGTCTCAGAAATAAACATGCGTAAGTATTTTTTGCCAATTTAAAATAGATTTTGAATACTAATGGTGAAATATTACCACACACAAAAGAATGCTAAAGTAGTCTTTAAATACTAATGTTAGTTTCATTTCATACAATTTATTAGCTGCGAGCTATACGGATAATGTGATGTGATTCCTATTATCATACCATTAGGAATGCTAAAATAGAATATATGATCTTCTTCTATCCCGTTTGACTATATAATCGACACACTTATTCCCAACTCCTTGAGGAATTTGTTATCTTTCTTCCCAGAATACATCCCAAAATACAGTGCTTCCGTGTTGTTATAAAGCGATTACCACAAAGTCAGAAAAGAAAAGGGATAAGTGTGTATATATATTCTAAGCTTATCAAATATTATAAAGGAGAGGAAAAAGAAAGACAGAAGTAAGAATGTAACGATCCGATCGGTCGTTCCGAGAGTTTTCGTCCCGTTTTTCCCGTTTCAACTTCATTATATGTGGTTCAGCTATTTTATGTTGTGTTGGGTTGGTTGGCTCGGGTTCGGAGTGATTGTGGAGAGAAATGAGATATTTAGTCTCTTAAGTTGGTTATTTAGTTGGAAAAAAGTCAACCGGAAGTTGACTTATAGGTAAATGATCTCGGAATTTATTTTTTATGGTTAGGATAGCTTCGTTAGGTGATTTAGGACTTAGGAGCGTGTTCGGAATGTTATTCGGAGGTCCGTGGTAGAATTAGGCTTGAATTGGCGAAATTGGATTTTTGGTAATTTCCGGTCGGCAGTGGAAAATTAGCTATCGGGGTCAGAATGGAATTCTGGAAGATGGAATAGGTTTGTAGTGTCGTTTTTGATGGGTGTGCAAAATTTCAGGTCATTCGGACGTGGTTTGGTTGGTTTCAGCATCGCTGTCGAATTTCGAAAGTTTAGAAATTCTTATGCTTGAATTTCGGGTTAATTTGGTGTCTTGATGTTGTTTTGAGTGTTCCGAAGGTTCGACGAAGTTCGGGTGATGTTATATGAGGTGTTGGTATATTTGGTTGAGGCCCCGAGGGGCTCGGGATTGATTTTGGATGATTAACGGAAGTTGGAAGTTGGAAAAATGCAGCAGAAGGCTACTTGTGTAACTCTTCTGGTGTGGCCGCACCTGCGGATGGGCAGCCGCAGGTGCGGAGGGGGTGTCGCAGATGCGGAGAGTGAAGGTCTGGGCTTGACCACAAATGCGAAGGGAGGAGCGCATCTGCGAGCCCGCAGGTGCGAGTGTTGGGCCACATGTGCAGACGTTGGGTTTAAGTGACTTTTCGCAGGTGCGCACCTAGGACCGCAAGTGCGAGTCCGCAGGTGCTGAATCCCTGGTAAGAGCATATAAATTTGAGACTTCGCGAAATTGGGTTATTTTTTCACCATTTGTGTTCGGACTTGGAGCTTTTTGAGAGATTTTGAAGAGGGATTCAAGGGGAATCACTTTGAGGTAATGTTTTTGAACTCAATACTCGATTCTATGGTGATTTCTAACTGATTAAGCATGAAATTTGTGGGATTTAGGGGTTAAAATTGAGGAATTAGGACTTGAAACTTGAGACTAAGAATTGGGTGATTGAGGGATCAAATGAAGTTAATTTTTGATAAATTTGGTACGCATGGACTCGGGAGAGGATAAGGACTCTAGTGATGTGATTTTTATCGGATTTCGAGGCGTGGTCCCGAGGGTCGGGTTTGGCCAATTTTGGGATTTTTATGTAATTTGATTATTTTCGCATGAGTTTTGTTCCTTTAGCATATATTGATGTTTAGAATATGATTTTGAATAGATTTGGGGCAACTTGAGGCCGAGTCGAGCGGCAAGGGCATCGCGGTGTAGATTTTTATCCGGTTTGAGGTAAGTAACGATTGTAAATCTAGACCTGAGGGTATGAAACCCCAGAATTTTGTACTATTTGGATAAATGAGGTGATGCACATGCTAGGTGACGGGCGTGTGGGCATGCACCGGTAGGGATTGTGACCTGGTCCGTCCAGTGGCAAGAGAAATGTTATATGATTTCCATGTGTTTTAGAAATGATTCTGTTAACTTGGATTGAATGCCATGTTTGGACCCTCGGGGGTATTTTTCTACTGTCCTCACGCTGTTTTTGATAGAAAATATATTTTCAGTCATGATTTATACATGTTTACTATTAAATCCTGTTCGTCATTCTATTTTAAATATGTGGAAGATATTTTGGGCTGAGTCCCCTGAGTTGTACTGAAATGCCCGAGTGACTTGTGTGGATGATGAATGAGTGAGGCCGAGAGCCGGATTGTGTGGATAGTTATGGATCGGGCTGCACGCCATAGTCGTTGCATGCCGCAGAGATATGATGGATCGGGCTGAACGCCATAGCGATATATGGATCGGGATGCACGCTACACTATTATAGCGCTTGGGCTGTAGGAGCCCCTCCGGAGTCTGCACACCCCCAGTGAGCGCATTCGACTATATATTTACGGATCGGGGTACACAACGCATCAATTATTATAAGGTACCTATTGAGCGTAAGGTGCTGAGTGTGAGTGCTGATTGGTGAAAGTTGAGTCACGAATGAATGAGAGGCTTGCCCGAGGGGCTATATATAAGTGATACTTCGTCGGAGGGGCTTGTTTTATGATATTACTGGTTTCACTCTTCTTTTATATTGATCCTATATTGAAAATGTTGAACAAATGTTTTAAATAATTTTCATTGAAACTGGAGTTTTACGATATGTTCGTAATTTAATTACTGATTTGATCTTGTTATTTCCACCGAGGTTTTTATGTTATGAGATTTATATGATTTTAAATGCCCATCACTGCACTCAGTCTTTAGTTATAATTGTTATTTACTGAGTTGGCGTACTCACGTTACTCCTTACACCTTGTGTGCAGATGCCAGGGCAGAGTGAGAGCTCATCTTTCCCTTTTTGGAGCGTACCAGAGATTTGTGAGGTAGCTGCGCGGTGTCTGCAGCCTTGCCTTTCTCCTTCCTATTTCTTTAGTATTTCTATTCTCAGACTTATCTTGTATCAGATCCTAGTTTTTGGGGTCGTGACAAGTTAGTATCAGAGCCTCAGTTACATAGGACTCACTAGTCATGAGCAGGTTTAGTAGAGTCTTGCGGATCAGTACGGAGACTTCTGTACTTATCTTCGAGAGGCTGCAGAACCCTTAGGAAAAATCTCACATTCTTGAATTCTTGCCGTGCGAATCTGTTGATTCTGGTAACTAAACTTCTATTGTTTCATTCTCTCACAGATGGTGAGGACACGTGGTACCGGGCAGGATAATCAACCACCCGTTGGACCCACGAGGGGTCGAGGCCGTGGTAGAGGTAAAGGTGCAGCCCGCATAGCAGCCGGGGCAGTACCTATAGACCCACCTGTTATTCCATATCAGGTCCCAGCCGCAAATGTTCCAGTGGGACCATCCCAGGCACCGGCAGCTCCTACTGTCATTCCAGGTCTTCAGGAGACTTTGGCTCAGACTTTGACCGTGTGCACCAGTCTGGCACAGGCGGTCGCTTTTTTTACTACAGCAGCTACTTCTCAGGCCGGGGGAGGCACTCAGACTCCTGTTGCCCGTACACTTGAGCAGGTTGTTCAGGGACTAGACACCGGAGGCACCTCCAGCTCAGCCGGTTGCACCTGTTCAGGACTATGTGATTCAAGTCATGCCTGACGAGCAACGTAGGTCTGAGAGTTTGGTAGACTTCAGCCTCCGACTTTCAGTGGTGCCGAGGGCGAGGATGCTCAGGGTTTCTTGGACAAGTGTCATAGGATGCTTTGTACAACGGTTATATTGGAGACCAGTGGGGTCTCGTTCACTACTTTCCAATTTTCAGGAGATGCCTTTACTTGGTGGGAGGCTTATGAGAGGCATAGGCTTGTTGGTGCAGCGCCCCTTACCTGCAGTAGTTTTTGACTCTCTTCCTAGAGAAGTATGTACCACAGTCCCGTAGAGAGGAGTTGCGCAGGCAGTTTGAGCAGCTGCGTCAGGATGATATGACTGTGATGCAGTATGAGATGAGATTTTAAGAGCTAGCCCGTCATGATATTTGGTTGGTCCCTACAGAGAGAGAGAGAGAGGTTCAGGAGGTTCGTGGATGGCCTCACATATCAGCTTCGTATTCTTATGACCAGAGAGAGGGTATCAAGTGCTACTTTTGAGCAGGTTGTTGATATTTCCCGAGAGATTGAGTCAGTTCGTCGCTAGGAGTGAGATGAGAAGGAGGCCAAGAGGCCCCGAGGATCTGGCAGCTTTGGTAGTGTTCCGTCCAGGAGTCAGTTTTAGCATAGCAGAGGCCGCCCATTTAGGCCTACTCAGCTAGCTCGTCAAGCTTATAGTGGTGCATCATTGGGACATGGTTCCTGCAGTTCTCATCCGGGGTGCTCATCATTCAGTTCCCTTCCAGCCTAGAGCTCATCCCGTGCACCATTAGTTCAGGGTTCATCCATGCCAGGTGCGTCTATCAGTTATCCCGGTGCTAGGGGTTCCCTTCAGTCCCCGTCCCCCGCACCAGTGAGTTGTTACGAATTTGGAGAGTTTGGGCATATGAGGAGGCAGTGTCCTCATCTTCTTGGGGGTCCATATCAGTAGAGGGGTCAGTCCTCAACTTCAGCTCCAATTACTTCACCACCCGCCCAGCCATCTAGGAGTGGGGGTCAGGCAGCCTAAGGCCGCCCTAGAGGGGGAGGTCGATCAGGTGGAGGTCAGGCCTATTTTTATGCACTTCCAGCCAGACCAGATGCTATGGCCTCAGATGCAGTGATTACATGTATTGTTTCAGTTTGTCGCCGAGATGATTCAGTCTTATTTGATCCTGGTTCCACATATTCCTATGTTTCGTCATATTTTGCTCATTTTTTGGATATGCCCCATGAGTCTTTAGTTATATCTGTTCATGTGTCGACTCCGGTGGGTGATACTATCATTGTGGACTGTGTGTATCGATCATGTGTGGTATCTATTGGGGATCTGGAGACCCGAGTGAATTTATTATTGCTTAGCATGGTTGACTTTGATGTGATATTGGGCATGGATTGGCTTTCTCCATGTCATGTTGTTCTAGATTGTCACGCTAAGACTATGAACTTAGCAATGCCAGGATTTTCGAGGGTTGAGGGGAGAGATTCCATTGATTATGTGCCTAGTAGAGTGATTTCATACCTGAAGGCTCAGCGTATAGAAGAGGTGTCTGTCGTATTTGGCTTTTGTGAGGGATGTCAGTGCTGAGACTCCCACTATTGATTCTGTTCCCGTGGTCCGTGATTTTCCGGATGTGTTCCCTGCATACCTGTCGGGCATGCCGCCCGACAGGGATATTGATTCTGGTTTTGATTTGGTGCCAGACACTCAACCTATTTCTATTCCACCGTATCGTATGGCATTTACGAAGTTGAAGGAATTGAAAGAGCAGCTTCAGGAACTCCTAGAAAAGGGGTTTATTCGCCATAGTGTGTCACCTTGGGGTGCACCGATGTTATTTGTGAAGAAGAAGGATGGTTCCATGAGAATGTGTATTGAATACAGGCAGTTGAACAAGGTTACAGTCAAGAATAAGTATCCTTTGCCTCATATTCATGATTTGTTTGACCAGCTTCAGGGTTCCAGGGTGTTTATTAAGATTTATTTGAGATCCGGGTATCATTAGCTGAAGATTCGGGATTCAAATATTCCTAAGACTGCTTTCAGAACCCGTTATGGCCATTATGAGTTTTTGGTGATGTCTTTTGGGTTGACCAATGCCCCAGCAGCGTTCATGCATTTGATGAACAGTGTATACCAGCCATACTTGGATTCCTTCGTTATTGTGTTCATTGATGACATCCTGGTGTACTCTCGTAGCCAGGAAGAGCATAATCAACATTTGAGAGTTGTATTGCAGTGATTGAGGGAGGAGAAGCTTTATGAGAAATTCTCCAAGTGTGAGTTTTGTCTTGACTCAGTAGCTTTCCTGGGGCACGTGGTGTCCAGTAAGGGTATTCAGGTAGATCCGAAGAAGATAGAGGCGGTGCAGAGTTGGCCCAGACCGTCCTCAGCTACAGAGATTAGGAGCTTCCTTGGTTTGGCGGGCTATTACCGTCGCTTTGTGGAGAGATTTTCTTCTATTTCTTCGCCCTTGACCAAATTGACCCAGAAGGGTGCTCCGTTCAGGTGGTCGGACGAGTGTGAGGAGAGCTTTCAAAAGCTCAAGGCTTCTTTGACCATATCTCCAGTTTAGTGTTGCCATCAACTTTAGGTTCTTATACCGTGTATTGTGATGCCTCGAGGATAGACATTGGTTGTATATTGATGCAGGAGGGTAGGGTGATTGCCTACGCCTCGCGCCAGTTAAAGACTCGTGAGAAGAATTATCCAGTGCACGATCTTGAGTTAGCAACCATTGTTCATGCCTTGAAGATTTGGCGTCATTATTTGTATGGGATTCATTGTGAGGTTTTTACTAATCACCGTAGTCTGCAGCACCTGTTTAAGTAAGGATATGAATTTGCATCAGCAGAGATGGTTGGAGCTTCCTTATGATATCACTATTCTATACCATCCGGGGAAGGCCAATGTAGTGGCCGATGCCTTGAGTCACCGAGCAGAGAGTTTGGGGAGTCTAGCATATCTTCCAACAACAGAGAGACATTTAGCGCTTGATGTTCAGGCCTTATCGGGCCAGTTTGTGATATTGGATATGTCAGAGCCCAGTCAGGTGTTGGCTTGCGTAGTCTCCAGGTCTTCTCTTTATGACCATATCAGAGAGTGCCAGTATGATGACCCACACTTGCTTGTTCTTCAGGATAGGGTCCGGCGAGGTGATGCTAGCGATGTAGCTATTGGTGATTATGGTGTGATAAGGATACAGGGTCAGATATGCGTGCCTAATGTGGATAGGCTTCGGGAGTTTATTCTTGAGGAGGCCCACAACTCGCGGTATTCCATTCATCCGGGTACCGCGAAGATGTATCAGGATCTGAGACAACATTAATGGTGGAGGCGGATGAAGAAGGATATTATTGGATTTGTAGCTCGGTGTCTCAATTGTCAGCATGTTAAGTATGAGCACCAGAGACCAGGTGGATTGCATCAGAGGTTGGATATTCCGGAGTGGAAGTGAGAGCGGATCACCATGGACTTTGTAGTTGGCTCGCACAAACTTCGAGGAGGTTCTATGCTATTTGGGTTATCGTGGATCGGCTGACCAAGTCCGCGCACTTCATTCATGTTGGTACTACTTACTCTTTGGAGCGGTTAGCTGAGATTTATATCCAGGAGATTGTTCGGCTGCATGGTGTTCCAGTTTCCATCATTTCTGATAGAGGTACTCAGTTCACATCGTAGTTTTGGAGGGCCGTGCAGAGAGAGTTGGGTACTCAGGTTGAGTTAAGCACAACTTTTCACCCTCAGATGGACAGGCAGTTCGAGCGCAGTATTCAGATACTGGAGGACATGTTGCACGCATGTGTCATTGATTTTGGGGGTTCATGGGACCAGTTTCTACCACTCGCAGAGTTTGCATGTAGTAATAGTTATCAGTCGAGTATTCAGATGGCTCCGTACGAGGCTCTATATGGTAGGAGGTGTAGATCCCCGGTTGGTTGGTTTGAGCCGGGTGAGGCTAGACTTTTGGGTACAGATTTGGTACAGGATGCTTTAGATAAGGTGAAGTTGATTCGGGAACGGCTTCGAACGGCGTAGTCTAGGCAGAAGAGCTATACGAACAGGAAGGTCCGTGATGTATCTTTCATGGTTGGGGAGAAGGTTCTGCTGAAGGTATCGCCCATGAAGGGTGTTATGCGTTTTGGGAAAAGGGGCAAGTTGAGCCCCCGGTTCATTGGACCTTTTGAGGTGATTCAGAGAGTGGGGGAGGTGGTGTTTCTCCCAAACGCACACGCAAGTATACGTGGTCGACGAGTAATATAGGATTATAAGTCCAGATATCGCACCCACAGGGACTTGTGATTAACTATCAACTAAATTAAACCAAATAATTAATCTATTCAAGCAAATCCTAATGTATGAATATTTAATTAAAATCTAATATAGAGTAAAAAATTAAGAGATTAAAGAAACAAGTTGGCGAAATTAAACACGAATTCAAGAAGAGCTGATATTCTAGAGCTATGGGTTGGCTAACAGTCCAGTCGAGTCTTCCACTTAAATTTTCTAATTAATTTATCTAGTTTACTGATTGACAGGGTTAATATTACTCGTAGCCTTCTCCCTAAGTACTACTCGTCTATTCAAGCTAACCTAACGCCTATATTCCTATGGAATTAGGATTAACAATAATGCATTAATAATTCATGTATACTAACCAAGCAAGGCGATTAGGTATATTCCTATCCTAACCACAATCCCCCCCCCCAAGAGTTAAGATCTTGCTCTACCCAATCTTATATGCAATCAAGAATTCCCTTTCTCGAGTTCAATCATAGATTCGTAGATAGTATTCAATTGGTGATCAAGCAATAAAATAATTAAGCGCAAGATTGAATAAATAAACCAATATGATAAAATAATAAGAACAATTCAAGCTTCAAACTACAATGTTCATGTAGCACCAAAAACTCTAGAAATAATAAACTATGAGATTAAAGGAAAAGAAGAGAAGATTAACTAGTTGAAAGATTCCTCCAAGCGTGGTGTGTGTTCCTCCACGTGAATTTCCTTCAAAATATGTTAGATCCCCTCCAAATTAGGTATAGTCTTGCTTTTATACGTGTTGGCTAGGTTTAGGTCCGAAATAATCGTGTCGCGGGCGAAGTTGGAGAAGTGTCATGCCACTGGCGCCCTACCCAGCGCTAGGTGTCCTCTACGGCATTGTGGCTTGGAGTATTCTGGTTCTGGCGCCACAGACAGCTCAAGGCGCTGCTTGTGGCGCTGCACTGCTCAACTTTCCTGTTTTCGTCTGTTTTGGCTCTAATTTCGCATATTGCGCCCCCGATTGCTCCCGGATCATTCCTACACATAAAACACCTCAAATTAATATAAATCAACACATTTCACATCCTAAATCCATGAAACAAAGGTAAAACATGAGGCGATATACACACAAATATATATACTTTAGGTAAAACGTCAACACCCTACACTTAGACTCTTTCTCGTCCTCGAGCAATAGGACTGACAACTAACTCCCAACAACGTACATCTCAACTAGGGAATATCTACTTAGTTTTTTTTCAACATACACTCTACCAATGACCATGGTTAATAGCAACAATTAAACTGTAGCATATGCAATCACTTACACTTCCCTTTACTTATGCCATTCTTCATATATTCACAACAAAGACAGCGTGCTAATAACAATCCTAGCCTCATAAGCCGACTCAATATCACAATGCTTTCGTGGATTCAATACCTATCATCACGAAGAAGTCTAATAATTTTACCTATCCCTCATGAAACCATGTGCCCTCACAACAAGAACAAGAGAGTAAGTTGAATCCACACATTTGAATTTCATGATCAAATATAGCTTTAGGGCTCACATTTATCAAGAAAAATCTCACTCTCACTAAGAAGTCGCATGCATGTAAAAAGTACTATATGCTTGCCAATAATGTGAATCTCCACTAATGTAGGCTCACTCGATATAAAAATCAATTAGGACTTTTTCATGGTTATAATGTGGGCTAAGGGACGGGTAGGATATATTTAGAATTAGTGGTTCACCCTCCTAAGCACTTTAACACATCACATAATAAACTCCAACGCAAATTCTTCAATCCACGTCAAATTTACAAACAAGATCACTCTCCAAAATTATTCCCTATTTCTTTAAGCACTACTTTAATTTATACCCCACTAGCAAGAACAAGACAATAATTTATTTCTCTCAATTTTTTCCTTCTCTTTTTTTTGAATTTTTCTTTCTTTTTCTTCTTCTTTTTTTCTTTTACTAGTCTTTCCTTTTTCAATTTCCGCTAGTGGTGTATTCTTTAACAAAACAAGCACACCTTTCTTCTTCCATTGGTTACCCTAAAATGCCACCCCGCACTTAGTCCTTACTTCTTGTAGTGCTCATTTTACGATTAAAGTGCTCATTTTCCAGGGTATAGGCTCGTAATGTGGGTACCAATTCAAAGTTTATAGGCTTAAAAGAGTTAACTAGGGATAGATTTTATTTGTAATAAGCAATCATGCTTAAAAAGATCAAAGGAAGCCTAGAATTATTTTTCAAACCGAGCACCGCCTAAAATTTCGCTTCAACTCACATACCGGACAAGTTCTAGACTCAATCACAATAACATGGACTACACAAAACCTCACTTCACACATGGAACATGACTGACTAAGGATGGTCTCATTCCGACTCTCAAGCAATGCAAGTATTCACGGAGCCACAAGATATTAAGCATTAAGAACAAAGTGAATATAAGTCAAGCAAAAGAGACATAGGCGTCACAAAACATGCTATCCAATTTCATTAAGGCATCATGAACAAATTCAAAATATTGGAAAGATACTCCACATGGAAAAGCTTTAATATTCTTCTATCAAACAAGTCAAAGGAGCCTAAGTTCATCAATCTTCCTCCTTTCATTTCCTAAAGTCCTAGTCTACTCTAAAAAAATGACTATCCGGTTCAAACTACATTCCATGGAAAAGAATCGATGCACAAAGAAAAATCACGGGGGATTATTGCTACCTAAAGAAAAATAAGAGACATATTTTTGCGTTTTTCTATTTTTTTATTGGACCTTAATCCCTCAAGAAAGCTGTCCACAAATCCATCGTCGGGAAAAGTCCAAATTTCTAAAAAAAAATCATTTTTTTTAACAAAAGCTGTTACACTAAGAACGAGTACTACAACTAAGCTAAGATAACATAGAAAATCACCCAGACAATCTCCTCACCCCACACTTAAAATTGTGCAATATCCTCAATGCACGCTACAAATAACAAGAAGGTAAAAGTGACTCCCTGGTAGGTCAAAGGCCGAAGAATTAGCAGCTCATGGGATACCCAGACTTCTCCTAGGTATGATAATTTGTGCAGGTAACTCACACTTAGTTTCAACCACATGATCGCTTTTGCACATGCCTATTGGCTTTGACTCGATGCTCCTACTCCTACAAAATACAAAAAACAACACTACAAAAAAAAATAACACAATAAAAAAAAGTAAAAGTAAAAAAAGAGAAATAAAATTGGTTTGCCTCCCAACAAGCGCTTTATTTAACTTCACGGCACAACGCCATCACTTTCACCACTTTTCTGTCCACTTTGAGGATATGAATTGCGCCCCCAATTTTGCATCAATTTTTCTGTCACGTTCCTGGGGCGGTGGTGTAAAAATAAAGGAACCAAGCAATAGGTATCACATCTTGAACTTCTTGGCCTTTAAGTGAGGGATGTAATTTTGTCTTCTTGGTATGACAAATTTCAAGATATAAGCACTTTATTCCCCATCCATTGACTCCTCTATATGATCGAATGGATAAATTCTCATGTCACTAACCAAACACAATGTTGAAAAATGGTTAGAAAGAGGTCCAATGCGGTCCAACTCTAGAATCACTTCACTTTTGACATCCTCACTTTTGCACACTTAGTCAACATGGGCATCATTAAAAATATTTTGGTCGAATAGTTGGAATTCCTCTTTCTTCTCCACAAGCTGGCCAGTATCCACAAAAATAGGTCGTAGGGCATCAGACGCCTCAAACTTTTTATTCAATTGATCCTGCAGGTCATGGATATCTGAACCAAATTGGTCTATTTCTTTCCTGAGCTCAGTTCTTCCTTCTATCAGTTGTTGTATCATATTTGAAAGACCATCACGAAGAAACTCATGAGATTTTATCAGTTTCCTCTAGCCAAGATTGGCTCACTATAGTTGCTTCTTCTAAATTATCTTCTTGTGGGAACTCGCTCTCTTTAGCCACTTCCTCTGCCTCAGCCTTCATTCTCATGAGTGATGCGTTAATCCTTTGCATAGCCTTTTGATTTTCATCTTGTTTCTCAGCTACTTGCCTCATCGTGTCCATAATACGAGCAACACGTTCCATATCATCCACTTCATTCCTCCTATCAAACTCATAAACATTATTAGAAATGTCATAATAAGAGTTCTGAGAAGGATAATAAGAATTAGGAAAACATCCCAATGGCCACCTTGAAAATCACACATATTACAAATATTCCACCCATAAGATTGGGATCCACAATTTTGCCACAAGTGTGGTCCTCCACAATATGGAGAAGGATCGCCACAATAAGAATAACCAATATTCGACCAATTATGATTCCAAGATGCCATGTCAACAAAGATAATAAAATATTAAATTAAGAAAAAAAAACATGAATAGACAAAAAGTAAAAATCCAATCAAGTAGAATAGTTAATTTCTAAGTCCCCGGAAACGGCGCCAAAAAATTGTTGCTCCAAACGCATACGTAAGTATACGTAGTTGACAAGTATATTGGATTATAAGTCCAGATATCGTACCCATAGGGACTTTTGATTAAATATCAACTAAATTAAACCAAATGATTAATCTATTGAAGCAAATCCTAACGTATGAATATTTAACTAAAATTTAATCTAGAGTAACAAATTAAGAGATTAAAGAAACAAGTTGGCGAAATTAAACACGAATTCAAGAAGAGCCGATATTCTAGAGTTTTGGGTTGGCTAACAATACAGTTGAGTCTTCCACTTAAATCGTCTAATTAATTTATCTAGTTTATTGATAGACAGGGTTAATATTACTCGTAGCCTTCTCCCGAAGTACTACTCGTCTATTCAAGTTAAACTAACGCCTATATTCCTATGGAATTAGGACNCTCCCGAGTTCAATCCTAGATTTGTAGATAGTATTCAATTGGTGATCAGGAAATCAAATATATAAGCGCAAAATTGAATAAATAAACCAATATGATAAAATAATAAGAATAATTCAAGCTTCAAACTACAATGTTCATGTAGCACCCAAAACTCTAGAAATAATAAACTATGAGATTAAAGGAAAAGAAGAGAAGAAAACTATTTGAAAGCTTCCTCCAAGCATGGTGTGCGTTCCTTCACGTGAATTTTACTTCAAAATATGTTAGATCCCCTCCAAATTAGGTTTAGTCTTGCTTTTATACGTGTTGGGTAGGTCTAGGGCCGAAATAATCGTGTTCCGGGGAAGTTGGAGAAGTTTCATGCCATCGGCGCCCTACCCAGCGCTAGGCACCCTCTATGACGCTGTGGCTTGGATTATTCTGGTTCTGGCGCCACAGACAGCTCAAGGCGCTGCCTGTGGCGCTGCACTGCTCAATTTTCCTGTTTTCATCTATTTTGGCTCTAATTTCGCACATTTCACCCCATATTGCTCCCGGACCATTCCTACAAATAAACCACCTCAAATTAATATAAATCAACACATTTCACATCCTAAATCCATGAAACAAAGGTAAAACATGAGGCGATATACACACAAATATATATATATACTTTAAGCAAAACATCAAGTGGCTTATAGACTTGCCTTGCCACCCAGCTTGTTGAGTGTGAATCCAGTATTTCATGTTTCCATGCTTCGGAAGCATGTTGGTGAACCGTCCCATGTTTTGGAATTCAGCACGGTTCACTTAGAGGGAGATATGACTTATAATGTGGAGCTAGTAGCTATTTTGGACTGGCATGTCCGAAGGTTGAGGTCAAAGGATATAGCTTCAATTAAAGTGAAGTGGAGATGGCAGCCGGTAGAGGAGGCCACCTGGGAGACCGAGCGGGAGATGCGGAGCAGATATCCATACCTATTTGAGACTCCAGGTATGTTTCTAGATAAATGATCTCGTAATTTGTTTTTTTATGGTACGGATAGCTTCCTTAGGTGATTGGGGAGTTAGAAGCGTGTTCGGAATGTTATTCGGAGGTCCGAGGTAGAATTAGGCTTGAATTGGCGAAATTGGATTTTTGGCGATTTCCGATCGGCAATGGAAAATTAGTTGTCGGGGTCGGAATGGAATTCTGGAAGTAGGAATAGGTTCGTAATGTCGTTTGTGTTGGGTGTGCAAAATTTCAGGTCATTCGGACGTGGTTTGGTTGATTTCGGCATCGTTGGCGAATTTCGGAAGTTTAGAAATCCTTAGGCTTGAATTTCGTGTTAATTTGGTGTCTTAATGTTGTTTTGAGTGTTCCGAGGGTTTGACTAAGTTCAGGTGATGTTATATAAGGTGTTGGTATATTTGGTTGAGGCTCCGAGGGGCTCGGGATTATTTTGGATGGTTAACGGAAGTTGGAAAAATGCAGCAGAAGGCTGTTGGTGTAACTCTTCTGGTGTGGCCGCACATGCGGATGGGCAGCCGCAGGTGCGATGATCGCATGTGTGGAGGGGGTGTCGCAGATATGGAGAGTGAAGATCTGGTCTTGACCGCAGATGCGAAGGAAGGAGCACATTTGCGAGCCCGCAGGTGCGAGTGTTGGGCTACAGGTGCGGACGTTGGGTTTAAGTGACTTTTCGTAGGTGTGCACCTGGAATTGTAGGTGCGAGTATGCAGGTGCGAGCAAAATATCCGCAGGTGTGGAATACCTGGTTAGAGCATATAAATTTGATACTTCGCGAAATTGGGTTACTTTTCCACCATTTGTGTTCGAACTTGGAGTTTTTTGAGAGATTTTGAAGAGGGATTCAAGGGAAATCACTTTGAGGTAATGTTTTTGAGCTCAATACTCGATTCTATGGTGATTTATAACTGATTAAGCATGAAATTTGTGGGATTTAGGGGTTAAATTTGGGGAATTAGGGCTTGAAATTGAGACTAAGAATTGGGTGATTGAAGGGTCAAACGAAGTTAGTTTTTGAGAAATTTGGTATGCATAGACTCGGAAGATGATAAGGATTCTGGTGATGTGATTTTTATCGGATTCGAGGCGTGGTCCCGGGAGTCGGGTTTGGCCAATTTTGGGATGTTAATGTAATTTGATTATTTTCGCATGGGTTTTGTTCCTTTAGCATATATTGATGTTATGAATATGATTTTGAATAGATTCAGGGCAATTTGAGGCCGAGTCAAGCGGCAAGGGCATCGTGAAGTAGATTTTCATCCGTTTTGAGGTAAGTAACGATTGTAAATCTAGACCTGAGGGTATGAAACCCCGACATTTCGTACTATTTTGATAAATGAGGTGACGCACATGTTAGGTGATGGGCGTATGGGCATGCACCGGTAGGGATTGTGACTTGGTCCGTCCCGTGGAAACTGTAGAGTTGCGTATTTGATAAATGTTATATGATTTTCATGTATTTTAGAAATGATTCTATTAACTTGGGCTGAATGCCATGTTTGGGGCCTTGTGCCGTAGTGTTTGGACCTCAGGGTTATTTTTCTATTCTCCTCACACTGTTTTTGATAGAAAATATATTCTCAGTCATGATTTATACATGTTTACTGTTAATCCTATTCATTATTCTATTTTAAATATGTGAAAGATATTTTGGGCTGAGTCCCCTCAGTTGTACTAAAATGCCCGAGTAGCTTGTGAGGATGATGACTGAGTGAGGCCGAGAGCCAGGTTGTGAGGATAACTATGGATCGGGCTGCATGCCGCAACATTTTATATATATATATATATATATATATATATGGATCGGGCTGCACGCTGCAACGATTTAGTGCTTGGGCTATAGGAGCCCCTCCGGAGTCTGCACAGCCCCAGTGAACGTAGTCGACTATATATTTACAAATCGGGTTGCACGTCGCAGCAGTTATTATAAGGTACCTATTGAGCGTAAGTGCTGAGTGTGAGTGTTGATTGGTGATAGTTGTGTCACCATGACTAAGAGGCTTGCCCGAGGGGCTATATATGAGTGATACTTCTCCCGAGGGGCTTGTTTTATGAAATTACTGTTTTCACTCTTCTTTTATATTGAGCCTCTATTGAAAATGTTGAACAAATATTTTAAACAACTTTCATTGAAACTGGAGTTTTACGATATGTTCGGAATTTAATTACTGATTTGATCTTGTTATTTTCACCGAGGTTTTTATGTTATGATATTTATATGATTTTAAATGCTCGTCAATGCACTCCGTATTTAGTTAAAACTGTTACTTACTGAGTTGGCGTACTCACGTTACTCCCTGCACCTTGTGTGCAGATTCAGGTGCCAAGGCAGAGTAAGAGCTGATCTTTCCCTTTTTGGAGCATACCTGAGATTTGTGAGGTAGGTGCACGGTCCGCAACCTTGCCTTTTGTCACGACCCAAATCCTAACTGAGGTCACGATGACACCCAACACCGCCATCAGGCAAGCCAACCTTAATTTACTAGTGATTTCAGGTAGTTTACCGAAATATTTTTCAACACTTGCTTAACTTAGTTTTGAAACATTAAGTGGAAACGGATAACTTAGGTAAATTTTATGCAAATAAATAATCATGAAGTCATAATTAATGATAACATCCCAAAATAAAGTCTATTAGCGTGTGAGTACCAGGAACTAGTGTCACAAGTCTACAGGCATCTAGTAGAAGAATATCAAGAGAATGAAAGTATGTCCTACTATCTGAGTAAGTAAAGACAGAAATAACAAAAGAATAGCTCCAAGGTGCTGCTGGAAATCGCCAAGAAGAGCAGCTCACGATGAAGCCTCGACCAGTAAAAACTCAGGAACGAGCTCCGGACTGGAACCCAGATGCACCTACCTCAGAACCTGTACAATTAAGTACAGAGCATAGCATGAGTACATAAACAATATGTACCCAGTAAGTATGCCGCCTAATCTCGAAGAAGTAGTGATGAGAGGTCGACTTGGCACTTACTAGGGTCCAAACAATGTATTTAAGTGATAATTTAAAAGAGGACAACAAGTAAGCACGGATAGTAAGAAAATAAATATCGAACCGTAATAAAATCCAAATATATAATGAAGCATCAATTTACAAGTTTTCAGTTCGATTCTCCAGGATAATTCACAGCTCAACAATCATAAATAATATCAGGCAAATAGCATGCGCATAGTAGAATAAAGACATCCGGCCTGGGCCAACATAATAATAATAACTGTGCACTGCTGAAGGGTCGAACGACTCGAACCATAGATGCATCTATCAATACCCGTCGTGGCATACGGCCCGCTCCCATGAGAGTAGGGGAAAGAATCACTCCGCTCGCGGGATATAAATTGCGAAGCGGTCGCATGCAAACACAACATCTTTCTTTCAATTCTTTTCAAATAACAATTCCTTTAAAACATCAAATTCTCGGTTTTTCTTAAAAACAAAGTTGCATACAATGAAGTTACAAAGCATATAACTCAATTTAATGGAATTCACATGGCATGGTATGGGCCTAACTACCCGAACATAAAAATAATGGACACTATGCACGGGCTCTTGTCACCTCACATGTACGTAGTCCCCCACAACAATAACACATAATCATTTAATTCACCTATGGGGAAAAATTCCCGCTTACAAGGTTAGAAAGGAGACTTACCTCGCGTCAAGTCTACTTCCCGGGTCAAGAATGCGCCCGAAACTCCAAATTCGTCGCCCAAGGACTCGAATTTAGTCAAATATTACATAAATAAATCAATCTACACTCGAAAGTATGAAATTTCCCTATTTAAATGATTATTTCAACCTAAATTGTAAAATTCCAAAATACGCCCCCGGGCCACATGCTCGGATTCCGAAAATATTTGAAGGAAACTATCTCTCATGGCCTAAGGATCAATATTATATAGTTTTTGTTTGATTCCTCAACAAATTATTTGGTCATTTCCTATTTTTTTCCAAGAACCTAGGTTTTTACCCTAACCCATGTTTTCAACTAACTGTGGTGTTAATCTACCTAACAATTCAAGTAATAAGCTAAATTTATAGTGGGAATCACTTACCTCACAGTAGCTAGGTCGAATACCCTCCTTGCATGCTCTCAAAATTGCCCAAGAATGAAGAAGAAGTGTTCAAAAATGGCTAAGTCCGTGTTTAAAAGAAGTGCACTGCCTACAGGCTTTTCGCACCTGCGGCTCGAGGACCGCACCTGTGGTCTCACATCTGCAAGGAAATTCTTGCACCTGCGGATAAGGGGAAGGGGGCATGGTTTCGCACCTGCGGTGGGAAGTCCGCACATGCGGCTTGGCTTCTGCGGAAAGGGGCCCGCACCTGTGGAAAATGGCAACTCCCTCAGGAGTCGCACCTGCGAGACTGGGACCGCAGGAGCGGTCTCGCACCTGCGACTGGACCTCCGCAGGTGCGGTCGCACCAGACCTAGTGCACCAGCAGTCATTTTAAGCTGGTTTTGCCTCGCTCGATGCCCGAATGGCATCCGGGCTCACCCTAGACCACCTCCAAATATACCAACAAGTCCTAAATCATAATACGGACTAGCTCGAGCCTTCGGAACGCCCGAAACAGCGCTAAATCTAAGAATCACCCGGAATGACACCAAATTTTGCGAGCAAGTCATAAATGACATAACGAAACTATTCCAGGTTTCGGAATTCCGTTCGGACCTCGAAAACACAAAAACACGTTCCAAACCTCAATTTGAACTTAAGGACATTCTTATTTCACCATTTGGCGCTGAAACGCTCCCGGGTCATCCAAAACCCGTTCCGAACACATGCCCCAGTCTGAAACCATCATACGAACCTACCGGAATCTTCGAAACTCGATTCCGGGGCCATTTACTGAAAATATTGGTTGCAGTCAAACTTGGCCTTTAAGACCAACCTTAAGGAACTAAGTGTTCCTATACTACCCCAAACTCTTCCAAACCTCGAACCATCCATCCCCGTAAGTCATAAATCAGTAAAAGCAACTACGGGAAGTCTCATTTAGGGGCACGGGGTCCTAAAACACAAAACGATTAGTCGGGTCGTTTCACCTTTCTCCTTCTTATTTCTTTAGTATTTCTATTCTCAGACTTATCTTGTATATGAGGAGACAGTATCGGATTTGTATTTTTCTTTAGTTGCTCATGACTAGTGACTTCGGAATCGGGATGTGTTTAAATGCTTTACCTATCTTTACTTGTTTTTGAAATGCTTAAACGAAAATTTTATCAAATATCGGATTAGTAATGAATTAAATGAAAATTTCCTTTATGTTATACGTAGTGAATTGGCTAGCCTAGTATCACAATAGGCGTCATCACGGCCAGAGTAGTTTTGGGATCGTGACAAAGAATCCAATATAAAATTTAACTTTTTATATCAAGTGAAAAGATATCTATAAGCGCACGAAAAATAAAGAAGCAAAAATAAAAAAAATCAAACAAAAGTTAGCTCGGCAATATGATACATTAATGTGGAAGATGACATAACAATTGTCATGTGTTCCAAGCAGGCCAAATTTCAAAATCTCTATATTCGTTTAACAAACTCATAAGTGAAGTAAGAGCAATACTTGAAAAAGAATTCCTGCTGTATATTTAAACAGACTAATTTTGGAGGAACCATCTATGGTTTCAACTCACAAAAATATAACAATCTAAACCACAATATTTACCATAATTCTCATCTCTGAGTATCTCGAATTCTCACACTCTCAAATACCTGCACATTAAGAAGTTAGGACATGTTAGGCAAATATTTTTTATAATTCTTATGAATTGGAATTTCACAAACACAGTTATAATATAGAAAATACCAACAAAAATTATCAACGAACATGACACATCGTGCATCAAGGAAAATAAAGAGGAAACTAATCAATGTATAGACATTGCTTTATTATCTAAAGATTTAAAACATGATTTTTTTATTAAAAAAACTAAAAAGCAAAATCCAAGATAGAGAAATAGCTTTAATAAACCTGAAGATTAAAACAGCATCTTGCAGGAGATAAAGAATATGTGAAGTTGGAAATCATGAAGATGAAAAAGAAACTTCGTCTCTGTATTTGAGTCTTGAACAATTTGTGGGAGATAGCGTTATAAAAGTTAAAAAAGAAACTGAAAATAGAAGAAAATATATTGGTCAAACTCAAGTCATGGATATCTTTTCCTAATTGTTTTTCCTTTTTATTCGTCTTTTTTTTTTCCTTTCCTTGACAACTCTCTAATCTCTCTATAACTTTTCTATGAATGCTCTTTCAATTTGCCTCAATAATTTATTCTTTTGGCAATTATTACCGTGTAAAAAGCTGAAAGAGAGGAGATTTTTTTAATTTCTTACCACATTCAATATAATTTTTTGGAGTTACTACATATAAGAAAGGGAGAATAACTTGCCCAAAGTTTATTTGGTTCAATATGGTTAGATCATGATATATGTGAAATAAAGGGTCATAATCCAACTTGCCCGTGCAACCTTTTCTTCATTTTATAATTTTCAATAGAAAGTGAAAGTCAATGTATTTTTCTTAAATTCTTACTTTAATAGGTTCTTTCAAATTAACGTATTAAATTGATTTTGCTTGTGTTGATTTGAATTGTGTTTGTTAATCCATTTTGTCAGCATGTTTTTGAATCGGGTAATTTACCAACAAGTATTAACGATACATACCTTTGTCTTATTCCAAAAATCCCTAATGCTAACAACCTAAAAAATTTCGGCCTATTATTTTATGCAACACCATTTACAAAATCATTACTAACACTATCGCTAATAGACTAAAACCTTATTTAGTTAATATGATTAGTCCTTACCAAGCCAGCTTTATTAAGGGTAGACGAACGAGCGATAACGCCATAATAATCCAGGAACTTATGTTAAAAATGCGTAAACAATTTGGTTCCAAAGCAAACATGGTCATGAAAATAGACCTTAAAAAGGCTTACGGCGAGTTAGAATGGTATTTTATATACATAACCCTTCAAATCCCCCCCCCCCCCAAGATCTCTAAACTCATCATGAGTTGCATTACTACAAGCAGAACTTATGTCCTAGTAAATAGTACTCCCTCAGTTTCAATTTATGTGAACTTGTTTGACTGGGCACGGAGTTTAAGAAAAAATGAAGACTTTGGAATTTGTGGTCCTAAACAAGTCAAAAAAGGGTCTAAAGTATTTGTGTTGTTATAAAAGCTCTTATAAAGGATAGAATCGTAAGTTTAAGCTAAATTTATAAATTTAGAAAGGTTCACATAAACTGGAACGGAGGGAGTAGTAGAAGTAACTTTTTTAGCCCCAATAGAGGAATTAGACAAGGTGATCCCCTATCATCCTACATATTTATTCTCACGGAAATGCTACTCACTCAAATTTAAAGATATAGGAAATTGGACTCCTGTTACAATGGGAGAAAATCAATGTGTATTATCTCACCTTTTCTATGCGACAACCTTACTTTAGTGTGTAGAATTGATAAAAAGTTACCAACTACTATCCTTAAATGTCTCAAGTTTTTTTATTCCCTATCAGGGCAGAAAATAAACTATTCAAAATCAAAAATCATTGTATCCAAAAATTGCCCCAAACACACCTCGAAGGCTTTAGCCAAACTCTTTAACATTAACATTAGTAATAGCTTTGGAAAATACTTGAGATTTCCCATCACAAACAATAAATCAAAATCATCTCACTACCAATTTATCCAATACAAATACCTCCATATAAAAATCCTCAAGCATATTGACAAAATTCAAAGTAATTTTATTTGGAGTTTTACTAGTGACAAGAGTAACGGGGGGCTTGGCATTCATACAGCGAAAGAAAAAAATCTAGTAAATTTGGCAAACGTCACTTGGAGATTAATTCATAACACAAAAAATCCTTGATTCATAATCATTTCCTCAATATATGGCTTGACCAAAAACTTCAAAAACACCTCCTTTATATGGAAAAACCTGGTGAAAGACTGGGAGATTTGTAACAAAGGTATAAAATGGATTTCTCACACTAATCAAATATGAAAATTTGGCATTCAAATTGGATCCCTAAATTCCCAAACCTTAGACAACTCGTGGAGGGTCCTATCACAAAATTTTGCAACAATCTTACTATCAAAGATATTTGGGTTAATAATAGTTGGGATCCGGGAAAAATCCCCTTAAGTCTCCCTCAACAAACTAGGAACAGTATGCTATCCATACACCCTGGGAGATGCTCAAGTGACATCCTGATTTGGGACCTAATAGGAGACGAAATTTTTTCTTGTAAAAGTTGTTATAAATTAATTAGCCCCAACAAGAAAAATACAACGGAATTTAGCTGGATTTGGGAACTTAGTTGTCCAAATAAGACCAAATATTTATTATGGAAATGCCTTCACAATAAACCCCCTAGTCGATCCTACCTTCACCATATAAGTATAAACATAGACCATATTCGGCCAGTGTAGCAACCCGATCGGTCGTTTTGAGAATTTAAGCTCTTTTCGGTGGCATAAGGCCTTGAGCATCTCCATATTACGTATATCGACCTGCGTGCGTGGTTGAATTCAATTACTAGATGATTCAGAGCCAAATCGGAAGAAGGATTCACGTTTTGGAAGCTTAAGCGGTAAGAGTTGACCGGAATTTAACTTTTGTGTAAACGGCTCCGGAATAGATTTTAGATGATTTCAACAGCTTTATATGGTAATTTTGGACTTAGGCGTGCGTCCGGAATTGGATTAGGAGGTCCGTAGGGTGATTTGAAGCATTTCGCGAAAGTTGGAAAAGTTGAAGTTTGGAAGGTAGAGAGGTTTGAGCAATAGTTTACTTTGGTGATACTGGGATCGGAATGCGATTCTGAGAGTTGGAACAGCTCTATTATGTCAACTGGGACTTGCCTCAAAATTTGACGTCATTCCGGGTAGGTTTGATAGGTTTCGGCACGAGTTTTAGAAGTTGGAAGATTTGGAAACTCATAAGTTCGATTCATGGTGCGATTTTTAATTTCTTCATTGTTTGATGTGGTTTGAGGTCTTGATCGGATTCATTTTAGGTTATTGAACTTATGTTCATAGGGGTCCCGAAGGGCTCGGATAGGTTTAGGTTGTGTCGCGCTCGTTTTTTATGTTTCGACGTCGTTTCTTCAAGCATAAATGATATCAAATTAAGAAAATGAGTTCCAATTTCTGTTTTTATTGAATTATTATATTCGTATCATAATTATGGAGCTATAGCAAAAAGAATCGTCGAATTTGGACATCGTATGAGGAAGTTATGCTCTTTTTAGTGTCGGAGAAGAGAGCTGGTGATGGTGCTTCGCAGATGCGAAGTTGGGTCCGCATCTGCGGAGCCGCAGGTGCGAAAATTAGTCCGTAAAAGCGGAAATGACAGCTGGAAATGCGCAGGTGCTATTTTTGTCGCAAAAGCGAAAATCCCTGAGTATAAAAATCAGATCGCGTTGTTTTGGTATTTTGAGCATATCTTGAGTTCTAGAGCTCTGATCGAGGTGATTTTCGTGGAGTTCTTCTCTTATTTTCATGGCGGTCAGTATACAAGTATAATTTTTGTATTTTAATATAATTACATAAGTTCATTTTTTGAATTAATCCATGTTTTGATTGGAGAATTGAGTATTTTTATCAAAAACTTTTCTAAAGAGAATAATTGGGTTTGAACATCGATTCGGTAATGGAATTTGATGAAATTAGTATGGTTGGAATCGTATTGTAATGGGTGTTCGGGTTTTCTAAAATTTGTCGGGTTCCGAGGTGCGGGCTCGGGGGTCGACTTTTCCGTCGATTTTTAAATTTTTGTAAATATTGAAACTTTATGATCCGGAATAGTTTCTTATAAGTTTTACTTGCGCTTTGAAGTTTTTTTAGTTGGATTTGATCCGTCCGGAGGTCTTTTCACCCGAGAAGTTCATTTTAGAGTACTGGTTTATCGACTTTGAGGTAAGTATCTTGACTAACCTTGTGTGGGGGAACTACCCCTTAGGATTTGAGTCTTCTATGTTGATTGTTGTCCGTGTACGCGAGGTGACAAGTGCGTGCTCGGACTTATTTGTGGAAAGTTGGCCTTTTAGGGATCTTAGGTCCTTACATTCACTGAGTATGGATTTGTTCTTGATATGACTGATTTTCTAATTACTAGTTTCATCTCTACCTGCTTAAATTAGAATTACTTGCTTTTGGATTCACTCTTATTGCCTATTTGACTCCTAATTGACTTAACTGAAGATTTTATACCTTTTACTATCATGCTATATCTTCGTAACCGTTTATCTCTATTTGTAATTATCATCATCTCATCCTATAATTGTTTGGTCTTAATTGATGTTATAGTTATCTTCCCGCTGCTTGTCCTTAACTGAAATTGTTGAATATTCTCGTAACGACTCAACCTTAAAGGAAGTTTAGATATCCTATACCTTAGTTGACTTGCCTTTACATGGAGTTATCAGATTCGTGTTAGTTTCTTGTTGTTGAACCGTGCACTTGAGTACGACTATTACATGCTATTTTTCTTACTTGTCTAGTTGTTCTTATTATGCCTAGCCTTCTTTATTGTGCTTATTCCTTGTGAACTAGCCTTGCCTTTCTTGTGATCGAAGGTTTTTGAGTCAATGTATTTATCGTATCTTGTATTATTATCATTGTTGTTTCTGTACTTGTTTTGGTGATGCACGAGGTTTCTGTCGTGCGGTTGTGGTTATTGTGATGCACGAGGTTTCTACTGTGCGATTGTTGATATGGGGATTTGCACGAGGTTTCTACCGTGCCATGTTTTCTATTGTTATTTCACATGCGGCATGACAAGGAGGGATATGTATATGTGGGTTGCGCATGTGGCGAGACAAGGTGGGAACATTGTTGTGTGCGTGTGGCGATACAAGGCGCGCAATCACTTTATCATTGCACATATGGCAAGACAAGGTGGGTTGTGTCAGGGATTGTTTGTGATACTTGTGTTGGCCTGGGGGCATTTCTTGTTGTAGACATTGTGTAATGGTACACTTACTGTGTGAGCTTAATTCTTGTGAAACTTTTGAGAAAACAGTGTACGTGTTGCACTTTCCTTTCCTTATTCTTATTATCTGGTTGAATTATGTTAGGACACCTGCACAAGCATACACGTAGCTAAGCACTCTTATCGGATTAAGGAGATTCCTTGTTATTGTGAGTATATATACCCTTGTTGTACTTTCCTTATGTGTGGGAATGACTCCAATTGGCACATGAGTCGTCCGTGCAGTTATTAGCTGAAATGATGGCACAAGATGCCAAATGTTAGGGTCCAGATATTGGGACCCGTGAGTTATGGTTTGTCCGAGGTTCGGTTCGGTACCTCTTGGAGTTAAATAAGAACTGACGTAAAAGTATTTGAAATTTGCTGAGTTATTACTTGTCTTGTTGTATACGAATTCCGGATTTAGCTTTTGTTCCATTTACTCTCTGGTGTTATTTCATGGTTTTCTGCTGACACTTGTTGTTCCTTACCTTATTAAATTTATTGTATTGCCATCCATATCGCGAAGTATTTTATGTAAACATCATATTCCGTTATTCCTATATTTCTACTTGTTCAGTTCGTTAGACCAGTGGGTGTCTTGACTAGTCATTGCTACTAATTCACCAAGGTTAGTCTTGATACTTACCGGACACCGATGTGGTGTGCTCATACTATACTTCTGCACATTTTTGTGCAGATTCTAGGGTTTTGCGTAGCCAGTCGATCGATAGCTAGCAGCGCGGTTGCTATTGTGGAGACTCAAGGTAAAACCTGATACAATGTTCGCAGTTTCGGAGTCACCATCTTATTTTGTTCATACATTGTTGTATTTATTTTTGAACAGTTGTATTTAGGAGTTATAGTAAAAATTTTGTAGAGTTATGACTTGTACTACCGGGTTTTGGGAAAAGGTGGAATTTATAGAAATTTCATTTCAGAAAGCATTCAAATGTTTTAATATTATGGTTGATATTCAGTGATTATAGGCTTATCTAGTCCTTAAGACTAGGTGCATTCACGATACCCGACGGAGGGGAAATTGGGCCGTGAAAGCCAGTGTGCAAAAATGCTAAAAAAAACATCGAGTACATTTTTATTGACTGTAAAGCAGTCCTCAATTACTGGTACACGAGGGGTTACAAAGCCTCTCCTCAACAAAACCTGTCCCACTGGCTCCAAACCGTTAGAAATTTAAATACCACCACCCTCCCCCTTACCTTGGGTGGAAATAGTTATATCCTTTTGTCTTGTGGAGCATTTGGCTCAATCATAATAACAACAATCATGCTAACACGACCTACAATTTCAACCCTAAGCACGACATGGCCCTAGCAATTGAGTATAAGCTCCTTACACAAAACAAACAGCTTATTGTTCATTCCCATGCAATAAAAATTGCACGGCACAAGCCTCATTCAAATTTCTACGAACTCAACATAGACGGTGCATTCAAAGAAAAAGAAAAGTTAAGGGGTTTAGGAGGTGTATTTAGGGATCATACCGGTCATTGGACAGCGGGCTTCCAACATCAATGCCCGGCTAGTTCACCTCTTCAAGCTGAACTAGAAGCACTCAAGGAAGGCCTCAACATAGCAATAAGGAAGGGATATACTCCACTAATCATTGAAATTGATGCAATAGAGGTAATCAAAGTTTTAAAAACTACGGGTGCTTCTCACGATATAATTTTTTGCACTTGCAGGTGGTTAATGCTCCAATTGAAGCAACCGTCAATCCACCATAATTTCAGGGAAGGAAACAAAGTATCCTATAAGCTGGCAAAGGAAGCTCTTAATCTTGCAAAGGAACATCAACTACTAGACATACCACCCACTTATGTTATAAATAATCTGGCTACAGATAGGGCGGACTGTGTTTATTTTGTTAAAAATATTAGTACTGAAGTATGTTGTAAGCTAGCGAACTTGGGCAACACAAATGTCCTTAAGGAATGTATTTTTCTGGATGATGTAACAAACAATATTTCATAGCTTATACGTATATTATCTCTGTTTTGTCAACAAAAAAAAAGACAAGTCTGGCAATACTCGGTAACTGAAAATAAGATACACGTGAGTGGGTATTTATAGACCCAACTTCTAATCACCTTTAACTAACCAACACTTAATATGAGTGCAATATAGTCTATACATACGAGTCCCTCAACTTTTATGAGTGCAATCTAGTCTATACAATAATACTCCTCTTGAAGCTGGAGGGTGAAATACATTGAAAACTCTAATTTTGGACAAGAGGAAGTGATGCTAAGCTTATCCAAGGCCCTTGCTCATCAGGCCAGCCAATTGTAAGTTTGTGGAAATGTACCGTGGGTTCAATTGTCCATTCTTGATCTTCTCTCTAACAAAATGACAATCTATCTCAATATACTTAGTCCTTTCATTGAAGATGGGATTGACTTCTATCTGTAGGGTAGCCTTAGTATCACAGTGCAAAGGAACTGGCTGCTGAACATGAACTTGAAGTTCCTTTAGCAACCCCAAAAACCATGTGATCTCTGCAACTGTTGTTGCTAGACTCCTGTACTCGACTTCTGCTGAACTTTGACTGACAGTTTGTTGCTTCTTGGTTTTCTAGGAAAGCAAGGAATCACCTAATTTAATAATGTAGCGTGAGACTGACCTCCTGGTATTTGTATAAGAGGCAAGTCTGAGTCACAATAGGCATACAGACTGTTTATAGGACATGTGCTCAACAAAATTCCAAGGCCTCTAACTACAAGTAGTGTTGCATACCAATGAGACCGTTTGGGATGTTGCATGAACTGTCTGATTACCTGGACTACAAAGCTAAGGTCTGGTCTGGTGATGGTTAAGTAACACTTTGTTTGGATCACTGTTCCCCGTCGTTTTATAATGTATCGTATTGTATTGTATCGTATTGTTGCATGAATACAATGTTTGGATAGATTGTATTGTTTGTTGTTGTTAAATAACATTTTGCTGTTTGGTTTGACTATATCGTACTGTACTGTAACTGATAAGTTTACTAACATACCCTCAATTGTTTTAAATATTTAATTTATCAAGAATTACACATAAAAATTATTTATGAAAACCCCTTTCTACTAATTTATCACTAATTATGTCTTATATATAAATTAAGCAATTAAATTAATACAAATTCTATCGAAATTAGTTGAACAAGTTAATAATATTAAAAATAATAATAAGTACACTATATTCATAATTAGATAATAATAATAAAAATTAAAAAAAATATTAAGTAGAATCCATTCAGGTAAAAGTAAAACAAAACCTTTACCTGAAGAGTATGGAGCAGCGATAGAAGAACAAAACGAGTTTTTCATGTATGTAGGTTATTATATAGGTTATATTTGGGATGCTGTATTTGAGAATTTATATAGGTTATTAGACTTCACGTAGAATTCTATTATAGAATTATATGAGAAAGATACTTTGCTATTATTTAAAATAAAAAAAGGTAAAGAGTAAAATATAATTATAAAGTAATAAGTTAGGCATAATTAGAAAGAAAAATAGGAAACAATCTCACCACACCAAATTGGTTGTTTCAAAAAATGGGACTTTTCATTGTTCCGGAATAATGGATTTAACAATACAATACAATACAACCAATTTAAACTAAACAATCAAAACAAACATTGTTCTAGAAAAATAATACAGTACGATACAATGGGTAACAACCATCCAAACAAGCTGTAAAGTAGCTTCCCAATGAGACTTTGATAACTCCCAAAATATTCCAGTTCTTCATCTCCTTTGACCCCTATATGCTTGTCATAGTCGATAGTGGTTAATTTCTGATTTAATAAAACAGAAGTAGAGATTGGCTTGGCTGCTGCAAGCCTAACTTCTGAGAATAATCGGAGAGCATATTTCCTCTTTGTGAGTAGTATCCCTTCCTTTGATCTCAGAACGTCAATTGCAAGGAAATATCGAAGTTCTCCTAGTTTTTCACCTTAAAAGAACTGTGTAGGGCATGTTTGGCTTCTTCTATCTATAGTGATCTGGCTGGTCGTTTTGAGAGTATTAGTACGAATCCCTATTTACTGCTTCCCATGTATCATTTTATGATTATGTGACTTGTCGGGAGGATTTGTTTTTGGTTTTGGAGTGAACTGGGACACTTAGTTCCTAAAATATAAGCTTAAGTTCTAAGAATTTGTTCGCACTTGAATTTGTGTGAAGACGACTCCATAATATAGTTTTTTGGTTACGTTAGCTCTGTTGGGTGATTTTGGACAGGGAGGGTGTCCGGATTGTAATTTGGAGGGTTGTAGCTGAATTAGGCTTGAAACGGTGAAAGTTAGATTTTTAGGAAATTTGACCGAGACTGGACTTTTTGACATCGGGGTCAGATTCCGATTCCGGAAGTAGGAGTAGGTTCGTAATTCCAATTATGAATTGTGTGAAAAATTTAGGGTCAATCGGACATGATTTGATAGGTTTCGGCATCGGTTGTATAAGTTTGAAGTTTCAAAGTTCATTAAGCTTGAATTGGGGGTGTGATTCGTGTTTTGTTGTTGGTTGATGTGATTTGAGGGATCGACTAAGTTCATATGGTGTTTTTGGACTAGTTGGTATATTTGGTTGAGGTCCCGGGGGCCTCGGGTGGATTCCGGGTGATTAACGGACTAGATTTTGACTTGGAAAAATTGCTGAAGCATTATAGCTTCTGGTGTCATCGCACCTGCGGTGGGATTAGCCGCAGGTGCGAACACGCAAGTGCGGGAGGTCAAGTGCAAAAGCGGGATTTGTGGAAGTGTCCAGGGATCGCAGGTGCGAGGGAAATGTCGCATCTGCGAGCCCGCAGATGCGCGTGTAGTTCCACACAAGTGAAGAGTGAGCTGGAAGAGCGGAGCCTGTAGAAGCGAACAATGCTAGCAGGAGCGCACGCATAGGTGTGGCCCCTTAATCGTAGAAGCGGACCAGGGAAATTAAGTCAAGTCCGCACCTGCGATGGAATTTCCTCAAGTGCGGTGCCGCTGGTTCGGCTGTGTGTCCGCACGTGCGAGATTGGTGGGTAGAAAAGAGGGAATTTCGAGGGTTTGATCTCATTTTCATTTTGGGACTCTGAGAGCTCGTTGAGGAGAAAATTTGAGGGATTTTCAGAGGAAACTATTAGGTAATGATTCTTGACTTGTTTTGGTTATATTCCACTAATGTATCGTTAATTTCATCATTTAATTAATGTATTGGGGTGAGAAATTTGGGGGGAAATTGGAAAGTTCTTAAACCGAATTTTTGGATTTTTAATGAGGTTTTGGTATCAGATTTGAGTAATTTTAGTATGGTCAAACTCGTATCATAGTGGGTGTTCGGATTTTGCAAAATTTGTCGGGTTCTGAGGTACGGGACTGGGGTTCGACTTTTGGGTTGATTTTTAGTTTTGATAAAGATTGAATCTTTATTATCCGAAATAATGAAGTTATTTTGGCTAGATTTGAGCCATCCGGAGATTATTTCACTCGAGAAATTCATTTTAGAGTATTGGTCTATCTTCTTTAAGGTAAGTATCTTGCCTAACTTTGTGTGGGGGAACTACCCCTTAGGACTTGAGTCTTTTTATGCTAATTGTGTTATGTGAAGTCCGTGTACGCGAGGTGACGAGTACGTGCTCCGGCTTATTTGTGAAAAGTTGACCTTTTGGGGCTCTCATGTTCTTAAGTTCATTAGATATGGAGTTGTTTTCTATGGTTGAGCATTCCATTTACTATTTTCATCTTTACGTGATTTAATTGGAATTAGTTGCTTTATGATCCACTCTTATTGCCTATTGGACTCTTATGCGCCTTAACTGAAGTTGTTACCTCTTCTATTGACATGCTATACCTCTCTAATCGTTTCTCCTAAATTGAAATTATAATTATCTCTTTTGTAATAGTTCATCCTTAATTGAGGTTATGATTATCTTTCCATTGTTTACCCTTAATTGAATTTGTCGTATCTCTATCATAATTGCTCAACCATAAAAGAAGTTTAGTTATCCTATATCTTAGTTGGCTTATCTTTATATGGAATTATTGACCCTTCTTATCTCCCTTGTTGTTGAATTGTACTTTGGGGGATCGTTGTTACATATTATTTCTCCCTTGTTGTAGGAACTGGTCCGTAGCAGTGTTGTACTTTGTTCTTGATGCACTTGAGAATTGAATGCTTGATTATCAAATGCTTGGAGTGGTTAGGTGAATTCTAAAGTGTTCAAGTGATGTTTTGTTGTAATATTCATTGTTAGTACAACTTGGATAACATCACTTGAATGATGTAATCACTTGGTTGGTACAAGGTCCTTCCCAATGGAAGTGACTGTTGCACTGTGTAGTATTGTTTGCGTGTACAGTGCAGGCAGTCACTTTCTAGATGTGGAGAGTTGACTTTGTATTGTTGCCAGGGGAACCCAAGGGGATCAGGTTCCTAAGTTGATTCTTTATCTTCTGAATTCATAGCAACTCTTATTAGCTTGAGTCCGATGTTTGAGTTGTGTACCAAGTATGTATCAAGTTCCTTATCTAGTTCTTGACAATAAGTTTGTTAGATCATTAATACATAAAGTTAAGGTACTATAAACCCATCAATTTCCCCCTTTTTTATGATGACAAACTTAAAAATTGATAATCCTATACAAAGAGACAAAAACAAGATAAAGCAACAGGAACTTCACAAGTTCCCCGTGACTTTGTGCTTCCCCCTTAATCAGTCCATCGTTTCTTCTTAATTCCTTTAATTTATCCCTTCAATTTATCTTCCCCCTTTTGGCATCATTAAAAACACACAAACAATCAAATAGCATAAAGAAGTCTAGCTTAGTTAACTCATGCCACTTGTGTGTGCACAAACATGATAGAAAGGAGAAGCAGAAAAATAGAAACATTTGCAGCAAAAGAAGGAGAGTTTTCATTTAAACAACGAAAACAAATGTGTGTTTACACGGGAGCAGTACTTGTGATTTCCATCCACAAACCAAAAAACAAAAACAAAACAACCACCACAACATCATCAAAACACTGTCAAGAGAGATAAACTGAGACACTAGTCACTGAAGGATTAGCCTAGGGAACACTAGAGGAAGAGGGCTTGGAAGAGGCAGCAAGAGTGTTGAGAACAAGATCTATCCGAGCATTGGCAGACATTTTCTCAGCGAGCAATTTCTCCCTCAGGTTCTCAACCTATTGCCTGAGATCAACATTCTCCTTAGTCAGACGAGCAACCTCTGCATTTGAAGAACTGGAAGACCCTGATACCTCTTGGGCCTGACTAAGCTGAGTCTCTAATATGGAATTCCTTGCCTTCAACTTTATGATCTCTTCAGTAGCACTATTTTGAGCATTTATAACCTGGGAGATCGTTGAAGTGTTGCCTACCCCTCCCCTTTTGTCGATACACTCACACTCCTCTAGTGTAGTTGTGCTCAATCATTATAGCTGGCTCATTATACCCTTCTGCCACTTTTTGCATGTGCTCAATCATTATAGCTGGCAGATTAACAGTGTTGAGTGCTTCCATCAAAAACAGATCAGCCTTTGAGGTGATGGATCTCCTCTCAGCGTGAGGAAGCAAAACCTTGTTCACCAACTCAAAGAGCAACTGGTTTACAGGAAGCAAGTCCTTCTTATGCACCTGTTCCCCTTGATGTACAACTCTCTCCTTGACAATATCATTCCTAAGGTTTGAGTTACATGCATCTCGAACAGAAGACAACCCTTCAGCAAGAACATTTAGTATGTCTCCTAACATAGCAGAGTCCATTAAAAAGTCTACGCCTTTTAACAGTGCGCAGATGTGATCAGATTCAACAGTAAAGAGGTCTGCATAGAAACTTCGAACCTCGTCCTCATATACTTTGGGCACATCCACCTTGAATAGGTGTGCCCACTATTGAAACTCAATTATCTCAAGCACTTGGCGCATTCCTGCTATCTCAGATATCTCAGGGTCAAAAGTACGACCCACATCACTTTCTGATAGCTCAACCTTTCTTTACCAGATATACTTCCACTTCTGCCTTCTTCACAGAACCGGGTTCTTTAACATCCTCCAATTTCCTTTTCACAGATTTTCCACTGGACTTAACTTTCCCACTAGACTTCACTTGCACATCCTTATCAGACACATACTCTTCTACTACCACTTCCTTCAACTTGCCACTATCCTTCACTGACTTTTCATTGGGTGTTCCAACAACCTCCCTTGAAGTACTCTCAGTAGATTGCTTCTTTTTCTGAGACATCTTGATCAAGGAACTTGGTTCCTCTAGGGCTTCCTCATCAACTTCCACAACTAGGATATTCTTGTCACAAAAAACTCCACCCTCCTTCATTAGCCTTCTCTTGTTCTTCCTGTTACTTCTCTTACTCTTCTTGAGAGCAGACTCAAGAGCCTCCTTTTTCTGCAACCTTGTGGTAGGTCGCTTAGGAGGGGGCTCAAGAGTTGCTACTGGCCTCCGTACTTTAAAGAACGCACTCAAAGAAACATCATCCTCATCTTCTTCATCACTGGACCTCATAACAGGAGCCACTGCTTCCAAGGGCTCAGCATCAAAGTGAGGAGAAGGAGAAGGGTCGAAACTGACCTGGGAAGATGATTCCTGACCTGTTTCCTCAAGAGAGGGGTCAGGTTCATCAAGAGGGGTCCCAGTAACCTCTTCCGGTGCCGATGGTTCAAGAAGCACCATTGTTACTTCTCCTACTAAGGGTTGAGTCTCTTCCTCGTTAGACTCAGGCATACCAGAACTTTCCTTACCAATAATTCCCTCAACAGCAATAGCCAACATATTTTCTATTGAGACCCTCTCTTGAGGTTCCATAGGATCAACAACAAAAGAGATACGAGTACATGTAGACTAATCAGATCTTTCCTTAGAAACCTTATCACTTTCAAGACTGATCGATGAAGCTTTTTCTGCCGATGGAGAATCACTCTTTTCTTCTGGAACTGGAATATCGTCTTTTGAGTATCTCAGGCAATAATGGAGAGATGCTTTCATTCTTAGGGTTGTCTGAGTTCTCAACACTTAGAGGAGGAGTAGAGTCAAAGCGAGTAGAGAGAGGGGTGGAAGGTGAAAGAGAAACTGGTTTAGGGTTTTCTATTGGAACAGTGGAATATGAAGGGATAACTGGTAGGGTTTCTACAAGAGAAGACTCGAGGGTTTTCTCTTTAGTGGTAGGAGGGATTGTCTGATCCTCAAACATGGTAGAAGATTTTGCTTGAAGGCTTTGGAGAGACTGAGGAAAATAGAGATGGTGGTTCAAGTTTTGGGAGTGAGAGGGTTAGAATGAGGTGAATGGAAATTATGAACGGAAGAGAAACGGGTTCTGAAACGGCGGCAAATGTGTGTGAAGATGTAATGTTTCAGAGGGAAGTGAAAGGATTTGAACGAAAAGACGTGACATACAGGGTTTGAAAAGGTTGATTATGTGGCATTATTTTGTTTGTTTCTTTTGAGATATGTATGATAAAAGCAAAAGACTACTAACATCTGGCACAAGAACCAGGTTCCTGACCAGTCTTTCAAAAAATGTTCAACCTTCTTTTACCGCTCACGCATTGTCTCAGCAGCTTCTATAATCATCATACGTGTCTACCTGGAATGGTATAGAAGTGAGTTAGACTTGGCCGAAAAACACTTTAGCTAATTTTACCTGTATGTGACTTTCATAGCCATATGGTCGGAATCGGGTTCTCAATTAGGCTTTATTAGCCCCAGTGCCAGCCTGTTTCTCTCAAAGTGTTCTCTGCTCAGAGCTTTGGTGAAGATGTCTGCAATTTGATCTTCTGTGCTGCAAACTTCATACATATAAGCCCATTTTCTACATTGACTCTAAGAAAATGATGTCTCACATCAATGTGCTTGGTTCTCTTGTACTGGACTGGATTTTTGGCCATATTGAGTGCACTTGTGTTATCACACAATAGAGGTACACAATCAGTGTATACTCCAAAATCTTCCAACTGCTGCTTGATCCAAAAAAGTTTAGCACAGCAGGAGACTGCTGCAATATATTCTGCTTCAGCTGTTGAAAGAGCTACTGAATTTTGCTTTCTCGTGCCCCATGAGATAAGACATGACCCCAAGAAGTGAGCCATTCCAGATGTGTTTTTCCTGTCCACAAGATAACCTGCATAATCAGCATCAGCATACCCAATAAGATTAAAAATTGTCACCTGAAATATAGTACAGAACCAGGTCCTATGTTCCCTTAAGATATCTTAGGATTCTTTTGGAAGCCTTCAGATGAGATTCCTTGGGGTTTGACTTAAACCTTGCACATATTCTCATACTGAATACAATATTTGGCCTGCTTGCAGTAAGATAGAAGAGAGATCCAATGATTCCTCTATACATTGTTTGATTCACAGGAGAGCCAGATTCATCCAAATCTAGTCGAGTAGCAGTGAAAATGGGAGTGTCAATCACTTTTGATGATTCCATGTCAAACCTTTGTATAAGCTCCTTGATATACTTCTACTGACTAATAAATACTTTCTTTGCGGACTGCTTTACTTGAAGACCCAAGAAGAAATTCAACTCACCCATCATGCACATCTCAAACTCACTTCCTATGAGTTTTGCAAAGTCCTCACATAATGAATCGGTTGTTGCCCCAAAAATGATATCATCAACATATACCTAAACAATGAGCAGGTTCCTCCCTCGTTTCTTCGAAAACAAAGCGTTATCATTTTTTCCTCTTGGAAAACCATTTTCTAAGAAGAACTTTGACAAACTCACATACCAAGATCGAGGAACCTACTTCAACCCATACAGTGTCTTGTCCAATTTGAACTTATATTCAGGATGTTCATGGAATTTAAATCCTGGAGGTTTCTTTACATAGACTTATTCCTTGAGGAAATCATTCATAAATGCACTTTTGACAACCATTTGGAACAGAGTGAATTCCATATGCGATGCAAAGGCAATGAGAATTCTGATAGCTTCCATACGAGGAGCCGAAGAAATCTCATCATAATCAATTCATTCCTCCTGATTGTAGCCTTGGATCACTAGCCTTGCCTTGCCTTGTTCCTTGTAGTGTTTCCATGTTCATCAAGCTTTTTCCTGAATATCCACATGGTCTCTATGATGGTTCAATCTGAGGGACTAGGTACTGGGTGCCATACTTTGTTCATTTCCAATTGATGCAGCTAATCTTGCAAGGTTGTGATCCAGTCTGCATCTTTTGAGGCTTCTTTAATATTTTTGGGCTCGATTTGGGAGAGAAATACTGAGAAAGCAAGTGAATTACTTGATTTTGATCTGGTTTGGACTCCTGAATCCATAAGAGTGATTATATTGTTGAGAGGATGGGAGATTTTGTGTTTCCAGTTAGGCACTTGAATTTCATTTGTAGAGGAGATGGGCAAGCCTAACTAATTCTCTTGTATCCTTCTTTCTGCTACCTGTGGAGTGCTTTGAACTGCATCAACCACTCTTTCTTCAGCTTCTGTGGTTGTGATAGTAGTACTTGGTTCCTCTCCAGCTGATGAGGAAGTGATTGCATTGTCTTCACCTGTCTCCTTCACCTGACACATCATGTCTGCCTTTCCATTTGCCATATCAATGACCTCTCCTGGAACTAGCAGAGGCTCTCCATCTTGATCATACTTCTTGCTCGTCTCATGGGAGAGATAGGACTCATCAAATATTAAACGAACACTCTCCTCAACATACTGATTCCGCTTGTTGTATACCTTGTAGGCTTTACTTTGAGAAGAATACCCCAGAAAAGTTCCTTCATCACTATTGGCATCAAATTTTCCAAACTAATCCTTTCCATTGTTGAGGAGATGCCATTTGCACCAAATGTTCTTAAGTGAATCAGCTTGGGCTTCCTTCCATTAAGCAGCTCATAGGGAGTTTTTTTCAAGAGAGACCTGATCATGTATTTGTTCACTAAGTAGCAGGCAGTGTTGACAACTTCTGCCCAGAAGTTTTTAGCAATCCCACTGTTGATCAGCATTGTCCTTCCCATATCTTCAAGAGTTCAGTTCTTCCTTTCCACAACTCCATTTTGCTGTGGAGTTCTTGGAGCTGAGAAGTTGTGAGTGATACCATTCTCGTTGCAGAATTCATCAAACTTAGCATTGTCGAATTCTGTTCCATGATCTGATCTAATGCATGCTACTTTTGATTCCATTTTCACTTGAATATTCTTCACAAAGGCTACAAAAACGTCAAAGGTCTCATCTTTGGTTCTGAGGAACAGAGTCCAAGTGAATCTGGAGTAGTCATCTAATATCACAAAGATGTATATTTTTCCTCCCCTGCTTGGCACTCTCATAGGGCCACACAGATCCATATGAAGGAGATCAAGTGGTTTTGAGGTGATGACATCCTTCTTGGGATTAAATGAAGACTTTACATGCTTTCCTCTAGCGCAGACATCACACACTTTGTGTTTTTTGAACTTTGACTTGGGCAGACCACGAACCAGGTCCTTCTGGACCAGCTTATTCAGTAGGAGAAGCTTGCATGCCCCAGCCTTCTATGCCATAGTTCATCATCATCATCAACTGCTTTCAAGAAGCTCAAATCACCACTTTGTAAGGACTCGAAATCAGCAATGTAGATATTCTTATATCTTTTGGCCACAAGTACCACTTCACCAATTACGAGATTTGTAACTATGCATATCTTTGACAAGAACTCCACCTTGTTTCCTTTATCACATATTTGAGAAACACTCAAGAGACTGTACTTAAGACCATTGACATAGTACACGTTCTTAATTGAGTGAGTGAGTGATTTTCTAATTTTTCCAACACCAAGAATGTACCCATTTTTCCCATTTCCAAAGGATACACTCCCTTCTTGTAGGGCTTTTAGTGAAAGAAAGTTCATGGTATTCCCAATAATGTGATTTGAGCATCCGTTATCCGTGTACCATTGTTGACTGCTTCCTTTCGATGTTCCCAGCACAAGGAAATCAAGGGTTAGATTTAGGAACCCAAACAAGTTTGGGCCCCTTGTAATAAGGAAAGGGATCAATAAGTGCTCTTATAGTCTATGCAGGTACCATGCGCTTTTTATGAGTGGCACCAGGTCCTCTTTCAGTAGTTATTCTTTCAGCAAAAACCTTGTTTTTCTTAAGAGACTGAACCCTGGCCTACATTCAACCTTAAGTTCCTCTATTGATTCCTTTAAATCTACGATCACCACTAAGAGGTCATCTCTTTCTTTCTCAATAGCAACAACTTTCTCCACTAAGGAATCTTTTTCTTTACTGAAATTCTCAATGGTTTCTTTTAATTCAACCAATACTACCATCAAATCATCTCTTTCGTGTTCTACACTAGCAATTTTCTCAGTTAGAACCTCCTTTTCATTTTTCAGATTATCTATTATTTCCTTCAAATCAACAACACAAACTACCAAGTCATCTCTAGTTTGCTCAGCATCTCCTAACTCCATAGTTAAGGCATCCTTATCATTTACAAGACTATGGTAGGCAAATTAAAAAATTAGCTAATGACATGAGTTTTTTAGGAGAGTAGGATTTCAGATTTCTCTTAACATCCCTAAAGTTTTCCTCATCATTGTCATCATCTTCATCATCGTCTGATTGAGCCATCAAAGCAAACATTGAATCATACTCATTTGCTTCACTTTCAACTGCCATCATAGAACTGTCACCTGTATCATTTTCTTCTTCAGACTCACTGGAAGAATCTCCCCATGCTGCAAGAGCTTGCTTTATAACATTGTCAGCGGCGTTCTTTATTTTGAAGCGTTTATCAGGAACCGTGTTCCTTTTGGATGCTTTGTCAGAATTATGTTTGAAATGTTCTTGCTTCAGGAGAGGGCAATCCTTGATGAAATGTCCTGGCTTTCCACACTTATGACATAGGTAATAATTCTTTGGCTTGCTAGAACTACCCCTCTTTGGTATACCTCCATTCCTTCAAACCATTTTCTGAAACCTTCTGTTTAGGTAAGCCATGTCACTATCCTCGCCACTCGAGTCATTGATTTCTGCTTTGAGTACCGGGTTCTTTTCCTTCTTTGGTTCTCTTCTCTCACTGTCCTTCTTCTTCTTCATTTCATAGGTCTTCATATTCCCAATTAGCTCATCTATAATCAGCGCCTGGAAATCTTCTTCTTCAGTAATAGTGTTCACCTTACTCTCCCAGGACCTGAGCAGAACACTGAGAATCTTCCTCATGATCTTGTTCCTTGGAATGATTTTACCAAGAGAGTGTAGCTCATTTATGATAGAAGTGAATCGAGTTTGCATATCCTGAATGGATTCAACATCATTCATTCTGAAGAGCTCATACTCAGTGGTGAACATGTCAATCTTAGATTCTTTCACATTAGTAGTTCCTTCGTGCAGTGTTTGTAAAGCTTCCCATATCTCTTTTATGTATTGACAAGATGAAATCCTGTTGTATTCATCAAGACCTATACCACACACCAAAATTTTCTTGCCACGAAAATTTTTCTCCACAGCATTCCTGTCAGCAACGTTGAACTCTTTCCTCGTCTTGGGTACTGTCACAGCTAGATCTCCTACCTTTTTTGTAGGAACAAAAGGACCATCACATATGACATCCCATAGCTCAAAATCTTCAGCCATGATGAAGTCATGCATCCTTGTCTTCCACCACCCATAATATTGGCCATTGAACCTAGGTGGTCTGTAAGTAGACTGACCTTCTTCGAAATTTGGTAGAGCAGCCATGAGGATCCTTTCTGGGTGTTAACCTGATAGAAAGAACCTAATCTGATACCAATTTATAGAATATATGAGTGTCCACCAAACTGTATAGAGACCAGGTCCTGTGATAGTTTCCACATAATAAGCTAATACAACAGTAAGTAAACGGCACAAGGGATTTTACATGAAAAAATCCCTACTCATGGGGATCAAAAAACCACGACCTACACTGGTAGGATTTCAACTTCACTATGAGCAACTTTTATATTACAACCTATGCAACCTAGGAATTAAACTCTTAATCCCTCACTAACTTGTAATACACCTATTACAAGCCACTTTGCAATACACCTATTACAAATACTTCAACTCATGACTAACTCTAGTCACGACACAAACACTAAGGTTTATGGTTTACATAGAGTTCCTAATTAATACTTCTAGATAAGAAAAGTAGGAATTACAATGAATAATAATTACAAAGTTACAACTCAACCAAGGACATACAAAGATTTGTTGTAGGAAATGGTCAGTAACAGTGTTGTACTTTGTTCTTGATGCACTTGAGAATTGAATGCTTGATTATCAGATACTTGGAGTGATTAGGTAAATTTTCAAGTGTTCAAGTGATGTTTTGTTATAATGTTCATTGTTACAACTTGGTTAACATCACTTGAATAATGTAATCACTTGGTTGGTAAAAGGTCCTTCCCAATGGAAGTGACTGTTGCACTGTGTAGTACTGTTTCCGTGTACAGTGCAGGCAGTCACTTTCCAGCTGCAGAGAGTTGACTTTGTATTGTTTCCAGGGGAAACCAAGGGGATCAGGTCACTGATTTGACTCTTTATCTTCTGAAGTCATAACAACTCTCATTAGCTTGAGTCTGATATTTGAGTTGTGTATCAAGTTTCTTATCTGGTTCCTGATAACAAGTTTGTTAGATCATCAAAACATAAAGTTAAGGTACTATAAACCCATCAAGATAGTTCCTAATATTATTGAGTATTCATACACACTCCCTTCTACTTTCCTTCTATGTGAGAATGGTTCTATGAGCGCGTGAGTCGTCCGTGCAGTTACTAGTTGAAAAGAGGGCACAAGATGCTAAGTGTTTAGGGTTCAAAGAGTGGGACCCGTGACTTGTGAATATTTTGAGGTATGGTACCTCGTGGAGACTATTGAATAAACCTGGTGTGAAAGCGGTTATTCTTGTCGAGTTTCTACATGTCCTTCCTTTATCTATTTTCATCGGATTTAGATTGTGATCAGCTTACTCTACTGTGTTATTATTTGTTATGCTTCACTGCCAATTGTTACTCCTGTTTCTCATTGTAAGCATTGTATTCTTATTGTCATTATGCGTAGTTTTTGTAGAGATATCATACTATGTTAGTTCTCCACTTACACTTGTTCAGATTATCTAAAGCAGTAGGTGTCTTGATTGTCCCTCGTCACTACTCCATTGAGGTTAGTCTTAATACTTTTCGGGTAACGGTGTGGTGTACTCATACTACACTTTTGGACATTTTTATGCTAATCCAAGCATATCAGAGTCAATCGATCGCTAGTTAGTTGTACAGATCTTGATGGGGAGACTCAAGGTAAACCTGTTGTTGTGTTCACAGGCTATAGAGTCACCTTTTCATGTTGTATTTACATATTTTATCCTTATTTTGAAACAGTTGTATTTAGAGGCTTTTCTAGAAAACTCAGTAGAGCTTATGACTTGTACTACCAGTTTTGGGATTGTAAATTTGTATAGCGATTTCTAATCCTTATTGGAAGATGTTAATTAAATACTATTATTATTTCAATGAATTTTAGGCTTACCTAGTCCCTAAGACTAGGTTCCATCATGACCTCTTACTTAGGGAGATTTTGGTCTTGACAAGTTAGTATCAGAGCTCTAGGTTCATAGGTGCTACGAGCCATAAGCGAGTTTAGTAGAGTCTTGTGGATCGGTACGGAGACGCCTATACTTATCTTCGAGAGGCTACGGAGCTATTAGGAAATTTTTCACTTCCTTCATTCCTATCGTCCGAGTTTATTGATCTTGGAGTTTGAGATTTTTTCATTATATTCTCTCACAAATGGTGAGGACACGAGCTGCATTAATTGATAACGCTACTCCCGGAGCTGGTATCGCTAGAGGCAGGGGCAGAGGCCGAAGAGGAGCACGTTCCACAACTAGAGCACCTACCAGAGCAACAGATGAGGAGCCGCCAGTAGATCCAGTTGGGGGACAAGTACCGGAGGTGCCTGCTGTTACCCCCCGACTTTAGGAGACTTTTGCATAGTTCCTGAGCATGTTTGGTAGATTGGCTCAGGCGGGGTTGATTTTGGTTGCACCAGATAGTTCACAGACTGGGGGAGGGGCCCAAAATTCCCCCCACCCATACTCCAAAGCAGCACGTTCCCGCTGGTCAGGTTCCATGTGTCATGGCGACACAGCCTGTAGTTCTGGTTCAGCCTATGGTCAGGGCAGCAACATCTGAGGAAGAAGTATGACCCTAATACTTTCAGTGTTTTGGCTTCATAGCGTAGGGCTTTCTAGAGGAATGCCACCGCATTCTCCGCACTATGGGTATTGTGGAGACGAGTGGGGTTTCTTTTACAATGTTCCATCTTAGTGGAGAGGCTTATCAGTGGTGGAGAGTGTATGAGTTGGGTAGTCCGGCCGATGTAGCTTCACTTTCATGGGCTCAAGTTTCAGAGATGTTCTTGAGAAATTTTGTTCCTCAGTCCCTTCGGATGTATGGCGCACGGAGTTTGAGTAGTTGCACCAGGGCACCATGCCAGTATCAAAGTATGCCGTTAGATTCAGTGATTTGGCCAGAAATGCACCTACTATGATCGCTATTGTTAGAGAGTGAGTCAGTAGGTTCATTGAGGGGCTCAGACATGATATTCGATTCAGCATGGCTCGGGAGTTGCAGCCGAATGTTTCATTTCAGCAGGTGGTAAAGATCGCTTGCCAATTGGAGGGCATGTGGGACCAGGAGAGAGAGGGAAGGAGAAGTCAGGAAGGAGAGGGCAGGGAGAATGGGAGGCCTCGCAGACCGGAGAAATATACTGGTCCTTATTTTAGGGGCAGGGTACGGCATGGTAGAGGTTTTGTGGGTTAGCCCAGTTCAATTTGCACTTCAGGCTTCGTACGGTGTTTGAGGTGCTCATGGGTCATAGAGTACCCATACTGCACAGTTTCCACAGCCACTTCGATAGAGAGGTTGCTTCGAGTGTGGGAATGCCAGCCACAGGGTGAGAGATTGTCCCAGACTCTGGACAAATATGTCACAGCGGAGTATTCAGGCGCCCAAGAGGGGGAGGCTCGGCCCGTTGATGAGTTTCATATAGTAGGCCTGAGGCCACTGCTCCAGGTGATGTAATACAGGAATTCTTTTGATTTGTTATAGAGGAGCACTATTCGTACTTTGTTTCGGTTCTTCTCATCGGGGTGAGTTCCCCTATTTGTTGCACCACCTATGGGTCAGTTCATGATTTAGCATTCTTCTTATGTGTTTGCCCCGGTTGAGATATTCTATAAGTGGTAGCATGTGTCTATTGCTTTGTTTTTATTCATTATTGAGAGTTACGAGACTAGAAGTGAATTCCTATTGTCAATTACGGTAGGTTTTGATGTAATTCCTGAGTAATTTGGTTATGATTTGTGATTTAGGTGCTCTACCGGTATGGGAGCCAGTACGTGTTGTAACTTTGTTGGAGAAATTGAACTAGTGGAAGGTTTTGGTTGGTTTGAAGCGTTTTCTACTTGTGATTCAGAGTTGAGGGTGAGACCCTTGCGATTTCATGTGATTTGATATGTTTGAACCGGGCCACGTGCCGCGGTGGAAGTTATATCAGGATGAGATCCTTGTGACTTGTGCATATACTTTGATTTTTCCTTGTAAATTGATTCGTATGACGGTACTGATAGGGAGTTGTGCCTGTTGGAATTATTTGATATTTCTCTTATGTGTTTCTCCTTACATATTCAGTCATTTTCGTGTTGTGCTTATTGAGTTTCAGTTGTGTGGTGTGCGTCTGGTGGCGTTAGATGTGACTTGTGGATTCGAGGGAATAGTTATGAGGTATTTGTGTTTCTTGTATCATTGTCAATGTTGTAGAGGGTTGGAACAGGGTTCTAACGGATATCAGGCTAATTGTTGGTGCTGGAATTGATGACGGACAACAATTATGATTAGAAATGTTATTATGGGCATATATGTGACGTGTCACATTGTGTGGTTGTACTTTGTGGGTGCAGGCATAAGCTGTTGCAGCTGGTTGAGACTGATACCAGGTGTGTATGTAGGAATCCGGTCTTTTAGAGATGAGCAGATGGTTGAAAATTTTGGCTCTAAGGCTTTTGGTATTGGTGGAAGGGATGAATCGCACTTGAGATGGTGTCGTCAGGCTTATGTGGATTGGAAGGTCTTGAAATTCTACTGGACTTCCTGATATGTAACTCATCTTCAAGGCCCTCTTCCACAAGTGATTGACATGTGTCTGATTATGCCTCAACTGTTGTTGTAGATTGTTGAATGGTGCCTCCCCCATCAGAATCTGCTATTGGTGTCACAGCCTATCCAGATGCTAGATGTTCAAACTCAGCTTCTACTTGAATGACTTCCAAGTCTGATGCTCTCACTGATTCATTAGGAGCATGTTCTTCATCATGAGGAGAATGAACCATTTGTTCAAGTAGGTGCTCGTATGTGACAACTAGAGGTACCTCACTTAGAAAGAGATATTTTGTGACCTGCATGCCTTCTTTGAAAGAAAATACATGTTCTCTGAATGATACATCTCTGCTAACAAATACTCTTCTGCTCTCCAGATCATATAACCCATAACTCTTCTGTGTTTCTTGGTAACCACTAAGAACAAATTTTCTTGCCCTAGGTGCAAACTTATCACCTCCAAGCATGTTGCTTGCAAAACAAAGACATCCAAATACCCTTAAGCGATCTAGTTTTGCTAGTTTACCATCCAACATTTCATATGGACAATTGCTTTGCAACCCTCATGTGGGCAGTTTGTTCATCAAATAGGAAGTTTTTCCAACACACTTACCACAAAATCTTATTGGCACTAAGCTTTGAAAGTTTAGTGCTCTTTCCACCTCCATTCTATGCCTTTGTTTTCTTGCAACTGTTCCATTTTGTTGAGGGGTATATGGTCAGCTACACTGATGTATAATTACTAGAGAAGTTAATAAATCCTTATGCTGAGAGCTAAAGTACCCAGTAACATTGTCTGATCTCAACACTTTCACAGTGACACCAAATTAATTTTGTATCATTGCAACAAAGTTTTTATTACAATCAACACTTTACATTTTGACTGAATCAAACATAACCAAGTATACCTACTATAGTTATTTATAATGGTAACAAAATAGTGCTTTCTATCATATGCAGGAACTTTATGAGGTCCCCAAACATCTAAGTGAATAAGCTGAAAGCTATTAGTAGAACTAGTACTATTGAGAGGAAACTTTAACCTACATTGTCTAGCTAATGGACACACTTGGCAATTCTCTTGCACCTGCGTATCCATCTTATCCTAGTCTCAAGTGCCAAAGTGGAGTTTTTGCACTCTTTTTCAAGAAAACTCATGTTGCCTCTAGTGTTATGTTTTCATTTAACAAGTATAATCCATTGTTCTCTCTACCAATCCCAATCACACCTATCACTGTAAAGATCCTGAAACATACAGAAATCAGGAAAGAATGTGATGGAGCAACAGAGATCCCTTATGAGTTTTGATACTGAGAGCAGGTTGAATTTAAAATCTGGCACATATAAGATATTTGTTACTGTCTTACTCCTAATATGGATGCCTCTCCCGTGTGAGTTATTTGTTATTTATTTTCTATAGGCGGTTGTACTCATGTCTCCCTTGATCATCTGTCTTCTTTTTATTGTTTAGGATGTCCTTGCACTATGTAACATGGTGTGTTGTTCCTGTATCTATTACTTAATCACACATACCTGTATTGGATAATAGAGATGCTATACCTGGAAAGTTAGTAGACCATTCTGCAGTTGTTGGTTTTGACAGCAGTTTGACTAACTATTCTTGGTTTCCCTTCCTCACTATTTGCATTCACATCGTTGGCATAGACCTTTCCTCCTCCAGGCTGACTCTTCTTTTTACTTTGAAGTCAGTTGGATAATCAATTATTTTATGAAGTAATTCTTCTTAAGGTGCCCTTTATATCCACAATCCTCACAAATAAGGCATGTCTTTTTAGCTCTAAAGTCCTTATCTCTTCCTGCCAGCATCGTAAGTTATTCCCTATGTGTATACACCTAATGCCTACTTGTTATTGTTCAAAGGAGCATTAATGAGGGATCAATTGAGACCGCTTCAAATTGGACATAATCTTTTATTTTTATCATGCTATTATAGTATATGCATACAAAATGATCTTTGACTTTCTTCCTGAGTAACTATTGCATATGCTTCATTAATAGTTACAAAATATCTCTTAGCTAACACATTACTCCTTCTGTTGTTGTAACTTTCATTCAGTCTTGTAAGGAACTGTAGCAAACATTATGATTTCATATTGTTCATATGAGGGTCTAGATTCTTCACAATCACATGACGACAGTAGTGGTAACACATCAAGTTCATCCGAAAAATCCTTCATTTTAGAGAAATAGCTAGTGACAAAGTCAGTACATTATCTTAAAGTTGCTATGGTTGTCGAAAAGTGATAGATCCTTGTTAGGTTCGACCGATCAAACCTCTCCTGGAAATCATTCCAAACTTTCCTCGCATTTGATGCATAGACAGTACTTGGCATCAATTTACTCGATACAGTGCTCCCAATCCATGACAAGACGATCGCATTGCATTTTTCCTATTGCTTTGCCAATTCACCTCTGTACATATTTTTTACATAAGTTCTATCCACAAACCCTAGCTTACTCTTTCCCTGAAGTGCAAATTCCATTGCTTTGCTCCACAGAGCGTAATTTTTCTGTCCCAGTGAGCTTGATCGGCATTAAGACGAGTTTTGGAGCATCTGAGGGTTGTAAAAACAACGGATGATTGTGATCTAATGAGGCGACTTCGTTTCCTGCCATGGCTGACTAAATCTCAGTTTCGTAGGAGTTCCGATCTTCTGAATTTTGCCTGAAACTCGTGAATGCACGACCGCCGTTCTGATCCCATGATAAAATCAGTTAAATTCACTGACTAATCTAACATGCAATTTATCGGAATAAAGGAATTAAGGAAAAAGAAATGAAGTGAAGCGGGGTGGTGAAGAAGACGAGTCTGGTAATACTCATTAACTGAAAATGAGATACACGTGAGTGGGTATTTATAGACCCAACTTCTAACCACGTTTAATTAACCAATACTTGACCACTTAACTTTCTAATATTAACATATGAGTCCAGTGGCGGATCTACCTTATAGGGTCGGGGTGGCACGCCACCCGCACGCTTCAGCAAAAATTCTTAGTAAGTTGGTTGATATCTATGAACAAAAAGTTATTTATTTAAAGTGGCACCCTAAATACAAGAATAGCATGTGGGTGCCATGGTTTAGCGTCGCTTCTCAAGTCTCTCTGCGGCTTCGAGGGTTCAGGTTCGAGTCTGTGCAACAACTTTTCTTTCTTTCATTTTTTTTCCTACTTATTACTCCCAGTTTTCTTTATTCTCCGTTGGGCCTTGGGCCTTACCTCTTGTTCCTTTTCTTTTCCTCCTCTTTCCTCTTTTTGATACTAAATTTCTCTATCTTTTATCTTTTTAAAATTTTCTGACATTAGCCTTCATTTTGTTACCTAAAATTATACCTTATTTTATGAGCAATTTTGTTTGATACATAATTTTAAATTATTTTAGATAATATGTAGCTTATATCTTTTTAATTATACAACACTAATTTATGTATTGGAGTATAATTTGAGTTGTATCATTTTGATTTTTGAAAAAAAAAACCTTACTAATATATGTTTTGAATTGATTCTCATAGACTGAAAATTTAAAACTTTTGCTATGAAAATAATTGCCATATAACTCGACAATTAAATCGAAAAAATTAACCCAATCAATCAATCAAATCAAACACAAGAATATATCATAATTAAGAAACTCCTTAAGAATATTTTTTAATTAGAAGCGACTTTCATCAAATATTATTTTTTGTATATGTTATTCTAGAATACAATTAAACCAAGTGTGAAAAAGTTAAACTAAAAGCGAACTTATCTGGCTATTCGTGAATAAAAAACTTAACTAGATTAATTAAATACTAACTTAATCGATCCATATTTACTATTCAATTTTTGTGGCTAGCGGATAATATATAGTGGCACCAGCAACCTTCAAATCTTAGATCCGCCTATGAGTCACTCAACTTATTATGAGTGCAATCTAGTCTATACAACAATAGAGAACAAAGAGGAGGATTTGAAGAGCACTACAAGGATGTAATTTTTGTGCAATGAACAACTGCCTCAACTCTCAAAGCAATTTACACATATTCGTGAATTAATAACACACAATATGGGACTCAAGTCTCACGAGATTAAGGAAAAAATTTAGAGTTTCATCAAGGATAGTTTAATTACTACGTACTAATTAATCGACGAGTCTTTTTTCTTTTTCACACAAACATATATACTTACCAAGACTTAACGCACGATCAAAATTATTCAAGAAATAGAAAGTAATAAAATTAGGAGAAGGTAGCAACAAAGGGATATCTAGCCTCGGAGGAGCGGAGCTAGAGTATTAGTTATGGATTCGGACGAATTCAGTAGCAATAAAAAAAAGTTATTAATTACGTACAAATATTTAATTACAAACTCAATAACTAAAATAATCTATGGATTCAATGATAAGTTGAGACCCATAAATTTTAAATCTTGACTCTGCCTCTTCAAACTAGCCTGTGATTTACAGTAGGGAACGTAGAGAAGGCTTTAGAGCAGAAAAAACAGCAAACCAGCCTTGCTGAGAAGGATGAATGACATCCCAAAAGAATGAAAGCTCTGGATTTCGACATAAGACGTAATTTTTCCTCATTCCCTTCTTGTCTCCACATGAATATTCACTGCTTGTTCCCATGCAACATGGTTTCAGTGGATTCTCAAAGTTTGAATTTCCTAATATATAAAAATTTTAATCATATACATGTCATATGGGAAGAAAAGAAAATGAAAGAGAGATTAGGGACCAAATCAATAAATTAAAATAATCAAATACATTATAGAATTGATAAATGGTGCAAAATGCAGGGTTAGTTTTATCTACGACCACTAATTGTTTTTCACTATAACAGTAAGTTAGTCGTGACATTGTTTTTTGTCATATTAAATTAAGTGAACTATGTATGATCATTGCTTAGAAACTACAAATGACTGGAAGATTAAATTTTTGTGTGTCGGGTTATTAGTTATGACACATCAGTCACCTCGTCAATGCTTAACTCTATAAATTCCATATTAGAAAATAAAAAATTCCTCCGTATAAAATTTTTACTGCCCATAATTTAAACAATAGATAATTTAAAAACACTTTATGAAAAGGAAAAAAAAGATTCAAAACTTCCGTTTATTATAAAAATCTAGGCTGGCACCATATATACGTGAAATTAACCCAAAAAAAAACTTTGAAATAGCTTCAATGATTTAAATGGTGTAATATACATTTAATGCATATATTACCTGACAATTGTCAAACGTCTTTGCATGCACAAGCCAAGTGGCACATGCAAATAAAAAAGGATCAAGCAAAATTCTTCCTGAATATTTTGCTAACACTTCCACGCCTTCTCAATTGATTAGCATGCCATAGATGCTATAAGTATCGAGCTTCCTATACCTACTGCTAGAGAAGTAACCTTTTAGAAAATAAAACTCCTATAAAAACAACTAGTAAGCATGCCAAGGATTCCTCTATCCCTAAGGAGATGATTGAGACTCATCCAAATTTTAAACCACCAGCACCAAACAACCATGAGCAACCTTTCCCTCCCAGTACCCAACCCCCCACATTGCTATACATCTCTTCCTCCTCTACCGAACCACCAACACCAATCTTGGTTGGAGATAGGGGTCATGGGTCATGCGATCTCCTTCAATATGATAATCAATGGACAAGAAACAATCCTCATCAACCAGAATCCTCAATACCTAGTCCAGTTAGTCTCAGAAGGAATGCACCTAGAAATGAACTATTATGTGAACCAAACATGGCTAAGCCGAATCCTTCAACTTCTAGCTCCAAACTTGAACTCCAATCTAGTCCAGGAGATGCAGACTCACTGGAATCTCCCTCCTCTTCAACCTCCACAAACAACTCCATTTCCTATACCCAATCTCACATTCTTCCCACTGGAGTAACAGACAACTCTCAACCCTATATTCATGCCATGGGAGATCCAACCTCACCTCAGTCAGCCATCGCCCCAGGAAACTGTCACAGCCCCAATGCAAGGAAATATGCCACCCAACAACCTACTATAGGTGCCAAACCAAGAGATAGAGGAGGAAGAAATCGACCTAATCCACCACGAACTAATAGTAGAATTTGCAAGTCTAGGAGAAGTAAAAGTACTACTATTCAGAGAAATGCAGAACAAGAAATACATCTTCAGTTGTCTGATGGCACTATACAAGTGCTCCATGGACATTCGACACCCCAGGACCCCACAGTAGGGAAACATGCAGTCATCTTAGTGCCGTGCCTGAGGAAAACCCACCTCTCTCACCGGAGGAGGGGAGGAATGTGAGCAACCCAACAGTTCCACCCATGAGTAAACATGCTCATATCATTCTATGGAATGTAAGAGGAGCCAATAACGACTCCTTTCGTAGACACTTTAGGGATTTAATGGACACTCACAAACCTTGTGTTATGACACTGCTGGAAACCAGAATGTCCTCGCACACTACTCTCCTAAATGAAAATGACTTCACTAATATGATCGAGGTTCCTGTGCAGGATCAAGCAGGTAGGATGGTGATCCGTTGGAATATCAACATTGTCAATGTTCATAGCTTCACTAGACATGATCAAGCTATCCATGCAATAATTGAGGTAATTTTTTCCAAAAAAACTTGGCTTTTTATTTCTATCTATGCAATTACTAGTACTACTAATAGGAATAATCTTTGGAATAACCTTATGTACATATCTAATACTTATAAAGAACCATGGTTGGTTGGGGGTGATTTTAACGATATTCTTATGGACAGTGATAAGTTTGGTGGGAGGCCGGTAAACCCTAGGAGAATTTCTTTACTTTGGAAATATGTTAGTCATTGCAATCTAATTGGCCTTGGTTACAAAGGGCAAATTTACGTGGTCAAACCATAGGAAAAAATCAAAAGGATTGATCACGGAACGCCTTGATCGAATATTCGTTAATGATAATTGGCTAGATTTTTTTCCGAACGCTTATGTTACTCACCTCCCAAAGACATACTCGGACCATAATCCCCTTCTCTTTACCCTATCCAATCATAATTCTAATATTGGCCAGCGACCATTCCGACTAGAATCTTTTTGGTGCAACCACCCGGAGTTTGTTAACATTATCAATGCTAGCTAGTCAAATAATATTATCACTGCCGGTATCATATTCCAAAAAAATATTTTAGATTGGAAAAACAGTACTTTTGGGGATCTTTTTCCATGGTATTCAAACGTCATATTATTACCACTCTAGCTCCTTCCTTCAAAACTTAAAAGAAGACCTAAAAGGAGAATATGATGGCATCCTCCAAATAGAGGAAGACTATTGGAAACTTAGGTCCAGGATTACTTAGATAAACAACGGCGATGCTAACACAAAATTCTTCCATATTACTGCCTCTAACTGTAGGAGAAGAAAGCAAATTGTCTTCTTTAAAAATGACCAGGGTAATTGTTTCGATAACTAACAGGCAATCATAAACCATACTACCATTTTTTTTTCAAAACCTCTTCAAAACTTCTATGTCTTCCTCATATTGGAAATTTATTTAAAATAACCCCACTAGCTTCTCCAATCTTAATCTATCCTCACTAGATAAACCCTTATCCAATATAGAAATCACAAATGCTATTTTTTTCATTTAAACCCTTTAAATCCCCTGGACCGAATGGCCTCCATCTTTTTTTCTTTCAAAAATATTGGCACATAGTTGGTCCCTCAGTACTCTCTTGCTGTCACAAGGTTTTTAAAGACTATACTATGCCAGCTCCACTAAATAACTCTTATATCTGCCTCATCCCAAAAATTCCCAATGCCAATAACCTTAAGAACTTCCGACCTATAGGACTCTGCAATACAGTATACAAGCTCATTACTAAAATAATTGCCAATCGTATTAGACCATTCCTGGCAAATATCATTAGTCTACACCAATCCAACTTTATGAAACATCGTAGGGCTAGTAATAACGCCACAATCATCCAGGAAGTTATCCACTCTATTAATAAAAAAAAAGAGTAAAATTGGCAACATGATTATTAAGATTGATCTAGAAAAGGCTTTTGATAGAATTGAATGGTCCTTTATCTATTTAACACTCTATCACTTCAAATTCCCACCCAATATTATCAAACTTATTATGTCTTGCATAATCACTAGCCAAATATCCATCCTAGTTAATGGACAAAAAACAAATTTTTTTAGCCCTAGTAAGGGTATTCGTCAAGGGGATCCTATGTCTCCATATATCTTCATTCTGTGCATGGAAATGCTTTTACGTTACATTAACAACTTAGTTGATACTCACCTTTGGGACCCTATTATAATATCACCTAAATGTCCTCCTCTATCCTACCTTTTTTTTGCTAACGATCTGACCTTAATGGGCAAAGTTACTAAGGCAAACTGTCACACCATCCTCACTTGCCTTAAAAATTTCTGTAAAATTTCGGGGCAAGATATTAACTCCACAAAATCTTGAATCTACTACTCAACCAACTGTTCCAAAGATGATATTACCTTTGTTTCAAACTACCTAGGCATAAAAAGTATTACAACTTTTGGAAAATGCCTAGAATTCCCTATTCATAATAGATGCCCCGTTAATAGGGACTTTTACTACATCCTTGATAACTTAAGGAACAAATTAGCCAGCTGAAAAAAAAAATTTAAAATATTGCGGGGCGCAGCACCCTTGCAAAATCCTGCCTAGTTAGTATTCCTAATTATATCATGCAATTTACCATGTTACCTAGTAAGATTATTCTCCACATTGATAGAATCATTAGAAACTTTATCTCGGGAACAATGGACAAAAAAAAAGTTACACCTTTTGAACTGGAATACTATTACCAGTGAAAAATCCTTGGGGGGGCCTAGGCATAAAAAAAACCCATTCAAAATATAAAATTCTCCTTGCAAGTCTTGCTTGGAGACTTTTAACTTCCCCCACTTCCCCTTGAGCAAACCTCCTCATCTCTAAATATATCCACAACACCACTAAAACTTCCTCCTTCATTTGGAAGAGCCTCAAAATTGGTTGGGATATTTGCTCAAATGGAATAGCATGGTCTATTGGGCCCAACTCAAACATTGACATTTGGAACCATAGTTGGATCCCAAACTGTCCACCGCTTCGTCAACTCCTCATAGGTCCCTTAAATAAAAGCGACATGCTCCTCACTCCAAGAACTCTCCTTCACAATAACTCTGGGAACCTTGACAAAATATCTTTCAACATCCTTCTTTCAATTGCCAATAGAATCAATTCCTTAATTCTTACCCATAGTAACTTCCAGGGTAGGATCTACTGGAAAAAAACTTCCAATCGCACCTTTACTATCAAATCATGTTATAACCTTCTTGACGACCATACCAATACTTCTACAAAAAAAAAACTTTGATTGGATATGGGCTATTAACTGCCCTAACAAAATAAAATTCTTCATATTGTTATGTTATCATGAGCAAGTTCCAACTAGAAAATACCTTCAACACATTGGTATGAATATTGACCCAATGTGTACATGTTGTCGTAAACATGAAGAAGACATTGAGCATATTATTCTCCATTGTCCTACAGCAAAAAATATTTGGCACTCGTTTTTAAATACTAATACACCTCTCGTCAACAATTCCAATAATGAACACTGGATAGACTCCTTTAAGAATTGGAATCCCTCTATCAGTAGCCGCCTCAAGACCCGTCTTAACCTTACAAATTGGTTTGATCTCTTTCCCTTCATTATTTGGAATCTTTGGCTCACTAGGAATAACAACAACATTAATAACACAAATCATTTCCTCCTACCCTCCTTAATATCCCAATGTTCCTTAGAATATAAATTTCTATCGGAAAAAGTTACAAACACATCTAGGAAAATTCCTATTAATATCTCCTGGCATTCCCCCCTAGAGGACGGTACAAACTTAATAGTGATGGTGTTTTTAGTAGCACTAACTCTTTTTCAGGTATAGGAGGAGATTAATCAGGGATGCAAATGTAAAATGGATGCTAGGGTTCATGAAATCTGTCCAAGCAGATTCACCAACCCATGCAGAAGTTTTAGCCATTCATCGGAGATTAATCTACGCAGCTTCTCACCAACTTACACCACTAAAAGTGGAAACTGATTCCACAGAGGCCATACACTTCCTAGATAAAGGATCCATCACTTACAATAATCTCATTTTTTTATTGCAGATGGTTAATGAGCAAGATGGGACAAGTAACCCTCAGACATAGCTGCAGAGAAGGCAATTCAACGGCTCATCTTTTGGCTAAGGAAAGAGCCTGTCAACCCACCATAAATGATCTTGTGTGTTACGATAAGCCACCCATCTTCATTGAGTACAGGATGCTGGGGACGAAAATGGTGTTGTAATAGTTCGTACTGTCTCTCTTGATGTTTGTAGCAACTTAGCAGCACTTGGTAATATTGATGCTATGTTAAGCATCCATGGTAGTGCCAGTATAGCTTGTAATGACCTTACCAGTACTTAGTTTTTAAATAATAAGACCTCTTTCCTATCAAAAAAAGAAAATGCATATATTACCTGGATGGTTTTGCTGTATGTCCAAGGCTGAAATGAAGGCATTGTAGAGATCAAGAATGAAGAAAACTGGTTTACCAGTTTGATTATTGAGCCTCTCTATAGTTTGATGCAGGATTTCATTGTGAAATCTTGAGAGAGAATTTGCAGAATCACTGCAATTCTCATAGGAAGAAACAGCAGTCATTCTTGGCAAACATCCAATTGGTTCCATTGCTGTGATGCCAATTTTAGAAACCCCTAATCCATGTATGCGTCTAAGGTTCAATTCAAGTTGACTTATTATTGATTTTGTTATATCGCCCAAGTCCTGCACATAGAAAAAATGTAAATTACAATTGTTTACTGATATTTTAGTGTTAGCAATAATTAATTCCAATACAATGAAGGATTGTTTGTAGGAGAATAATTATGTTTCAAACCATCAAAAACAAAGTGTGCATAATAAAGGAGCGTTTATGTTTTACCTCCTAAAGTGAGTTTTTCACTGCGTGATAGATTAATCGGACTTCAAAGCGAATATTAAACATCGAATTAGATAAAAATAGATATGGTATGGAGAACTAGTTCTACCATTATATTACATTCCTCATGAATCCACAAACGCAAGTATATATGTTTGACACAATCTTGAATTCTTGATATAATTATAAGTCAAAGGTTGATGGGTTTCCAAAACATATTAGAACCTATACAAATGCTCGAACAAACGAAAAGAAGAATAACATGTGAAAGTTTACTTTTAACTTTTATGTTATAATATAATTAACCAAAAATATATATCAAGCTAACATAAGGTATAAATGTTTCATAATGAAAATACTTAGAGAGTTACTTCCTCCGGTCCATTTATATTAATTGTCTTTTAAAATTTTGGAATACCCCTTAAGAAAGACATTTAATTAGATTTTCACTAGAATATTAGTCTAAACTACCAGTTACCTCTCTTATATGTCTTAGTTAATTAACACTCCATTAATTTTAATCATAAGGGTAGATTTTTAAAAAATGTAATAAAAATTATAATTAATGACTTCTTTATTTAAACAAGTATTTTAAAACAAATTTAGCTTGCTAAAAGAATAATATCTGGGACTTAAACTAAGAAAATAAAGAAATATACCTAACGGTTTCTCATCAAAGAGTAATGAGATCAAGAGCATGAAAACGAAAGGTAAATTCTTAATTCTCTTTAGTAGGTCAGTTAAGCAACATTTAATGAGATCATTTATAGTTATATAAATATAAGACTCCCTGAACTTGACGCTTTTTGACGGGTGTACACCTTAACTATTCGAAGTCTTAAATACCCCTTCAACTTGATTTTTTGAGTGTGGACGCGTGAAAGTGTCATTAAATTGCCACATCAGTCTAAATATTAACTGTTATTCTAGAATGCCACTCGATTTATAGAAAAGGCTTTTTTCTTTCTTTTTAATAATATATAGAATAGATTCTATCTCCAACTATAAAAATGATAAAATGGCTTTTTCTTTGAGCTAGATTCGAGTTTTCGCTGATTCCTCAGCTAGAGTTGTAGTTGTATTTAAAAATGATTTGAGTTCAATTGAAAGGACCCATTTGATTCTTCCACCGGATTCTTCGTCGGATTTAAGTTATATTGCCACTGAAATGGCGTAAAAGCCCTGATCTTTTATTAGAGTTTTAAATTTTTAATTAAATAAAAAATAATTTGTAATTTGCCACTGTGTACAACCACGTCAGATGTTCAAAAAGAAAAAAAGTTAAAAACGACTATAGCTAGTAGGAGTTGAACCTATTACCTTATAAAGGATTTGAACCCCCCACCAGTAAGCTATACTTTTGGGCTATATCAAGGGGATTCAAAACTTAATATATAGAGATAAAAACAGATTGTGCCTTATATATACAGTGTACTTTTTCGGCGAAAGGGATTCGGGTGAACCCCTTCCGCTTACCTAAATCCGCCCCTGCCGCGCGTGGATGCACAATGCTAAGGTCCAACAAGTTAAGGAGTTAATAACTTACAAAAAATCAAGTTGAAAGAGGTATTTAAGACCTGGAATAGTTAAAGTGTACGCTCCCCAAAAAACGTCAAGTTCAGGGGGCTTTAACTATTCCGCCTTTAATTTAGACCATAGTCTTTAAAAAAAAATATTTTTTTTAAAACTTAATATCGAGTAGTACATTATCACATAAATAGAGATGGAAGAATGGAGTAATATAAAGTCCATATACTGATCACCAACAAATTCTTGATTTGTAGGTAGGGGTTAGTTTAACAAACTTACCTCCATATTGTTTCCATTTTTGGTCAAGAAAGTAGCATAATCATTGCCTGCCACAGACACAAGGGCAATGGAGGAACTCATTTCCTTTTTTGTATAGACCTCTTCTTCTTGAATTAGCTGCTGAAAATAATTTATTTGTGTGGTCATATTTGGTTGGTTAACAAAAGTGTTGAATACACCTGTGCCTCCATATGCAAAATTCACTCCATTCTTTAGTGATAATTTCCCATCAGATCCCTTCTTAGTAAAAGGTAGAGGTGATCTTATGCCAAGGAATGAAGCTGCATTTAGAAAGTCATTGCAACTTATTTAATTTACTTAAATAATGATATACCAAAGGAAATAAATGAATTTTTTTAAATAAAATTCATGGTAATTGTGGAGAACAAGTGAAGAAAATAATTAAAAATAATATTGATGATTTAATATTCGCGTTTAAAAAATCATGTTCTATTATATATATATATATATATATCCAAGCCTACAAATTAAGGAAGTTTTCTATTAAATTCGGAAAGATCAGAGCATAATGTTTTTTTTTCTAAGCTGCCTTTTGAGAATCCTGTGCCTGGAAAAAGTACGTTTCAGCTCAATATGCATTAATAATTAAATTCTTTGACATGCATTTTCGAAGTTCATTCGTCCATTGATCCTAAAATTGAATTATTTTCAAATATAAAATATGTCATTCTTAGAATATATTTAATAATAGTATAATGTCACATAATTTGAAATGGAAAGAGTAAATTTAAGGATATATTGCAAATAAGAAAAAAATTATCCACAATCATATTACATCAATTCGATAAATAAATGACATGAGTTCGCTATCACTAAAGCTCAGTTAGTTAATATACATTTTCACCTCAATTGATCATATAAAAGAAAAATTGTATTTCCCAAAAGAAAAAGAAAAAAAAGGAGAGAAAAAGGATAATTAGAAGTATCTCTAAAGATAAGCTTGATTGAGGGAAAATACCAATAAAATCAGTGAGAACAAGGCCGTCGGAGAATCTGCCGGAAGGAGAACCAGGGTAAGTGAGACCATAAGGTTCTTTCCAAGAACTAGACATTGATGTTGGCCAATTCCCTGTATCAACGTACGAGTCTCCGAAAACAAACAGCTTATGTTTCCCATTCTGTCTTTTGACAGCAGTATCAACCTTCAGATCAAGCATGTCCACTGCAACAAAGTAACACATGTGCTACAATTATTATGAAGGCCAGGGAAAGGTACGTAGGTGGAAATGATGGGGATTAAGATTTTAAACGTTACATTATCGTGGTTTCTAATCGAGAGAGTAAGTTCTGAAACCGTAAATATAATTATTCTATATAGAGTTCGACTTCGAAATACGAAAAAATTTCCCGAATTTGCAAACATATTTTGTATATATATAGTTGGATCCAACTTTGAGTAGGTGCATATCCAACATAGACTTTATGGTACTTAAATTCCAAAATGTATATATGCTTAATATAAAGATGACTAACCTGCCGGAAAAATGGTCATGTAAGTGAAGAGACATAAGCACCAGATGAAGCAAGCTTTGTTTTCCATTTGGGGTTTTGGGTTGTGTGTGTGTTGGGGGTGGGGGTGGGGGGGGATGGAAAATGTTTGTGGAAGTGTTAAACGTTAAAGATCATAACATGCAATTAAGGCAACAAGAATAAAATGAGATATGTATATATAGAGGGTCCTTTCTTTGACATATTACGTGTAATAAAATTACTAACTTAGCGTGAGACTAGGGTTAATTATATTTCCTAGCCCCCTCGCTGGTTCAAAAGCAAACAGAAGTTTTCCATATTTCCTTCATTAGTTAGTCCAACATTTACTTATTTTAGAAAATCCCAATTAACCTTCTAAACTAACCATATCTTCTTTCTCTTGTCATTCTTTCAAGAAACCTTGATATATCTATTTACGAGAAAAAATGGGACACTCTAATCTCTCAAACTAATCAAGTCCTATTTTTTTCTCTTTCTTCTTGGTTATGCTTAAAGAGGTTCACAATTAACGAAACGTTGCAACATTAAGCCGAGGTATTATCACTTTTAGCCAGCGCAGAAAATTATTTATATTTCGTAACCAAAAAAGTGTATAAAATTTGTATAATTTTTATATATAACATACAGAATATATATACATACAAAAAATATACATTTTTAGATTATTATTTTGAGAGCATAGTGACTACCGAATTTCTTAGTTGAAGGAGTGAGAATAGGCATAGGCGTACGCAGGAATTTTTGTAAGCGGTATCAAAATTTATAGAAGTACAAGAATAATAACATCAGTTATCATGTTTCTAGTTAGAAATGATCGTGAGTTCAATTCTACTTCATCACAATTTTTAACCTTACAGACTATTTCAAATATTTGCAAAAAAATGTGCTAGTTGAGGTTCGAACTTCTGATCTTTTAGAGAAAATCTAGCACATGATCAACGCAACAAAGGACAATTTATGTTAATTGTTGTCATTTTTTCTACTTATCTGTTTTTTCATAGTATTAGTACATATACTTAGTAAAACAATTCTACGAAGCGGTGTCGCTTGACACCGTTTCGCTAAGAGTGCATCCGCCCCTGAGAATAGGCCTAAAAGAATAATCAATCCTTGGGTTCCTTTTGTCTCACCATTGGCTTCATTGGGATCATTTTCTAAGTATAGGCTTTCATGTCCTGGAAGTTGATCCCCGAGGTTCTAAGAGTCAAGTAAATGGTGGGACCTCCTTTCGGGAACTCTGATTAGCTTATCTTATTGAGCCTCGAGACCCGGAGGGTGAGCTTATGACAGTTAGCTTCTAGCACTAAATAATAGGCATTAGACATTCTGAGCTGAAAGGAGGCAAGCAAATAAAGGGAGGCATACAAACCGACTACAAGAAAAGCAAAGCTTCGTAGACTCGGGATGTAGTCTCTCCCTTGGCCTTTGGAGAGGAGAGGGCAGAGAAGAAAACGTCCTTCGCGCAAGTTTTTTTGCTTCCTGCGTCCTTACTAGTAAAAAAGAAAGTTGAAGACGAAGTGAGGACGGCAGCTACAGAGCAGCAGATAAGGAAGAGATTTAAGCAACTTAATTGACCTATTGGACTCTAAAGAAAGGGTACCACTTATTTGGAAATGTTTTACTTCTGCCCAATAGACCCCTATATCCTTATCCATAAAAAATGCTATTGGTATTTTCTATCTCTCTTCCTCGCATTCCATTCATGACTTAACAACTATCCATTGACTGGGGAGGGAATCACTTGCTGGATCGAACCCAAGGATAGGTTTGATCGGGCAAAGCCTTTTTGAAAAAGTCTTTTTTGTCTTTGATGTTCTATACGCCAATACCACACAAGAGGGGGGCGATTTGTGTGGTGTCTGATTTTCGCGTGCACTAGTTATAGAAGGATCAGTTTCTTCTATGTGTTCCAACTCCTACAGTTTGCGGAATAATTAATATAGAAATTAAAGAACACAGAGATTTTACGTGGAAAACACCTGGCTCAAAAGGTGTAAAACCCACGACCTACTTCCCAGTAGGATTTTCCCAAAAATCTTTACAAAATCAGTGAGCCAAACAGCATTTAATAAACTCTTTGTAAACCTAAGGATTGACTTTAATCCCTTTGTGACAAACTATCCTCTAGCTATTTGCGACAAACTCCAAGTTAGCTATAACTTGAACACACAGTACCTATTACAGATGCTTCTAGATAAAGCTGAAAAGGTACAAGTTGAAATCACATACTACAAATAAACTAGACTAAAAGACAACATTTGGAACTGGTTCAAGTAGCTTCAGAGTCGCACACTTAATTCTCACACGTTCTGCTTGCAAAATTTCATTGCTAATTTTGCTCTCAATTCTTTTTTAGTTTCTGTCTTTGTGCGTACCTGTACAATAAGAACACTGAGCAATATATAGGATTAGTAAACAAGAGATTTACTAGAATTCTGATGCTACTCTTCCTTGGTGGAAGAGTTCTAGTTAATCTCAACTTCTTAAATCCTTCCTTATCTTGATTCTGTTCTTACTGAATAAGGAGTCCTTCTCCTTATCATTTTGCGATATTTTCGATCAGGAGATATCTCTTTAATTCACAGATTTCGTTTATCTCCTGCATGTGCACCTTACATGCCTTTAACTCTGCATGTGTCTATATATCCAGTAATGGACCTGGTTCAACTTTGAGTTCCTTTGTCAATCTTCAAAACCATTCAGTTTCTTGGGCCAACAAATTCCCCCTTTTTGATGATGACAAACTTTGTGCTTAGGCATGTAACCAACTTAATCCAACATTGACACCTTTTAGAGTATTAAGCATTTATCATAAAGAATCAGGTTCATTAGGTTATAAATAACACATGTTCAAAGTATAGCACATCTTCCCCCTTTTGGCATCATCGAAAAGTTACAAAATGTTAGAAATCCCATATATATAAGAACTACTCATAGCCACTGAGGCAACTGCAAGTTCAATCATGGATTAATCATCAATAGGAAACCAAGAATTTAAACTATCAAAGAAAATGAAACAAGATTAAGAGCAAAAACATCAAAATTCATTGATATAAGCATTGTTCAACCACAATCCACAAGAATAAATAAAAACAGTTAACACCATGAGCAAAAAAAAAATCCCTAATATGGGTCACTGAAGGTCGAAGACAGGCTGGACTACTAAGGCTGGGAAGGGGTGGAGGCTGGGTTTTTGGTTTGGAGAATAGATGGCATATCCTTAAGAATCCCCTCATTCTTCTCCTTTTCTTTGGCAAGCTCAGTTCTGAGAGCATCCCTCTTAGATTCAACCTTTGTCAGGCGGTTCTTCAGCCTAAGTATTTCTGCATCCCTAGCCCCACCCTCCTGCACAAGTGCTCTGACTTTGTTGTTCACAGGTGTCTTCCTGGATGAACCAGGTTCATTGTCAGGAAAATTGACAACATAGTCACAGGCCACAAGAGTATTTTTTCCAAAGTGATCCTTGATTGTGGACATTTCTGACTTCTTCAGAGGCACCTTGTAGTGAGCAAGTACAGTTGTGAGGATGAAGCCATAAGGAATAGCATGAGCCTTGGAGCCATTTAACACCCTGTCCAGCAGCTGAATGATGAAGTAAGGCCAGTTGATCTCCTTTCCACTGTCCAGGCACTCCATGAGAACTAAGTCCATGTAGTTGGCTATGTGCCTTCTCTCCTGCCTTGGCAGTACACACTTGTTAATGAACTCAAACACCACCTTGTGAGGGGGCTTCATCTCACTCTTGTAGAAAGCTCTTGGTTCAACCTCCTCATCATTGTCACGGAACCTTCTGGTGATTTGCAGAGTAGTAGGAAGAGCATCTAAGCTGGGCCATTTCTGCCTGGTGTAATCATCATAGCCTTCAGACGGAATCCCAAGCACTTCTCCCAATTCTATGGCATCAAAAAAAATTTTGGTGGCTAGAGACTCTGCCGTCCTTGATTACAGCACTGGCCATGAACTCGACTACCTCACTTCTGGCCAGCCTCCCATCCAACTGAAGGACCATGTCCTTCCAGCCCTGCACCTCCAGCTTATCCATCAGATAAACCATGACATATTCCTCCAAATCTTTCAGCAATCTCCCCTTCAGAATGGTGCTCTTCCCAAACTTAGTCAAATTGTCCGGCTCTCCAGCAGACTCATCTTCTTCTTCATCACTCCAATCCTCCTCTTCATCAATTTGAACTTTCTTTGATTTTACTGTAGACCTGGTTCTCTTGGCTACAGTTGAGGGTGCAACAGACATAGATATAGACTTCTTTGAAGAAGTCTTGGCTTTCTTTGGTTTGGGGGTCTAAACCTCAACTTCTGCCCTTTGTTAATCTTGATGGATCAGGTCCATCTCCTCAATCTCAACATCCTCTACAGGCTCAACAATTTTCTCCTTTCCCTTCTCAGCTCTCTTTCTCTTACTTTCCTTTAAAGCTTTTTGTAACTCCTCCTCACTCTGCCTAAGTGCACTTCTTGTAGTTCTTCCTCTTGAAAGAGGAGTTTCAGAACTAGCAGATGGAGTGACTTTTCTCTTCTTACTTGCTCCTGTAGTTTCAGACTTCTTAGCCTTTGGAGTCCTTTTCTTCTTTGGTTTATAACTCTCTCCTAACTTCTTCATAAGATCTGCTAAGGTCTCATCAATAGATGAACCAGGTTCATCTGTAGATTTTCCAAGATTTGCTAACCCCTCAGCAGCCTCGCCTGAGTCACTTCCCCCTAACTCCTTGGCTCCTTCTCCTACTACCACTGGTTTAGAGCCACAGATAGCCAACAGATTAGCTTCCTCCCTTGTTCCCCTCACATTACTCCTGCCTCCGTATATCTCCTTTTCTTTCTCAATTTTATTTTTACCACCTCGTCGTCGTCTATCTGGTACCTCCACATCCATCACAGATCCAATCAAGACAAACTTATTCTTAGAAATTTCAGGCTCAGTCTCAGACCTAGTTTTTGGAGTAGATGATACCTGGTCAGAATCAGATGAACCAGTTGCTTCCCCCTTAGTTGCTGACTTGAAGGAGTCACTAGAGTTTTCTGATTCTTAAGCTTGATTGGCTTGAAGTTTATCATTCAACTTTTTAGCGATAGACTCAGTAGCAACTGTTTTCCTAGAAAACATTTTGACCCTCTTTCTCCTGGGTTCTGGATTAGGGTTGGTTTGAGGAACGGTGGTGCTTGGTTGAGACGGAATGGGATTTTGTTGAGGGGTGGTGGGATGGGATTGAGATGGAGTGGAGATGGATTGTGAGGGCGTGGTACTGTATTGAGGTGTGGAGGAAGAGGTCTAATATGGTGTAGCAGGTGGTGGAGTATACGCCATTTTGATTTTGAGTTGAAGAAGAAAAGACAATTAGGATCAAGGTTTTGGAGCAGTTAGAGATAAAAGGGTTTCGATGGTTATGGCTTAGAGAAAAAAAGTGAATGATGACTTAGAGAAGTGATGATGATGGGGTTATAAAGGGGATGGGTAATTAATATATAATGGGAGTAATTTGGGTCAAAAAGAAATCTAATTACTTCTGTAAGTGTCAGTTAGAGATGACGGTTACGGCTACCCTATTTTCTAGGCTTTTAATTTTATGGAATTCTAAGAGGTGACGAAACTGGTTCAAAATTAGGATAAATACTAGATTTTGAAAAGATCTTGTTTTAGGTAGAGTTCTGCTCATGATTAAATTAATATTTCAAAATGTGTATGGTGGAGAACACATACCTCGCCTTTCAAATGAACCAGCACTGATGAACCATGTTTATCATGTAAGAAACCTCTTGATCAAGCCTCAACTTTCAACAATAGGAAAAACATCATTAGCAACCAATGAGTCATATCAAAACATGGCAATAGAGTATGCTATTTACAGCATGAGACTGAGCAACGATTAATCTGATTATTTAAACAAATTTCAGAATTTCTAGCCAATTTGTTTTTTCATTTTTCCCTTTTTAATTTTTTTTTCATGTACATTATGAACTGGTTCAATTAGGTGATCTTAATCATCCCTAACTCTAACATGTTCCTTTCAAAATTCTCTCTACTTAGTGTTTTTGTAAATATGTCAGCAATCTGTTTATCAGTAGCACAAAATTCAATAGAGATCAATCTCTTCTCATAGTTGTCTCTTAAAAAATGGTGTCTAACATCTATGTGCTTTGTTCTTTTATTATGAACGGGGTTCTTTTTCATACTTATAGCACTAGTGTTATCACAAAAGATAGGGATACATCCAACCTCTATTCCAAATTCCATCTGTTGTTGTTTAATCCATAATAACTGAGCACAACATGAGGCTGCAGCCACATAATCAACCTCAACAGTAGATAGAGCTACAGAATTCTGCTTTTTAGTGGCCCAAGACACGAGACATGAGCCCAGAAAATGTGTCATACTTTAGGTGTTCTTTCTATCTACTAGAAAACATGCATAGTCAGCATCAGCATATCCCACAAGATCAAAGTTTCTACCTTTAGGATACCAAAGACATAGATCAGTGGTGCATTTTAGGTATCATAGGATTCTCTTTACTGTAGTTAAGTGAGATTCTTTTGGATTGGCCTGAAATCTTGCACAAAGTCCTACACTGAAAACAATGTCAGGTCTGCTAGCAGTGAGATACAATAATGAACCAATCATTCCCCTATACAACTTTTGATCAATAGATGAACCAGGTTCATCCACATATAGTTTTGTGGTTGTTGCAATAGGAGTGTCAATTTCTTTGGAGTCTTCCATTTTAAATCTTTTAAGCAACTCTTTCACATACTTTTGTTGATGGATCATAGTTTCCTTTGTATTTTGTTTAATTTGTAAGCCTAAAAATAAATTAATCTCACCCATCATGCTCATTTCAAATTCATTCCCCATTAGTTTAGCAAAGTCTTTACTTAGCTTTTCAGTAGTTTCTCCAAATATTATGTCATCTACATATATCTGAACTACCAAGAGATCTTTACATTTTTCCTTCAAGAATAGAGTACTATCAATTTTACCTCTCTTGTAGTCATGCTCAAGTAAAAATTTTGATAATCTTTCATACCATGCTCTGGGTGCTTGCTTGAGTCCATACAGTGCTTTGTCAAGTTTGTACACATGATCATGGTTCTCCTTGTTCTCAAACCCAAGAGGTTTCTTGACAAACACTTCTTCCTTTAGATAGCCATTCAAGGAAGCACTCTTGACGTCCATCTGGTGAAGGGTCAATTCCATGTAAGCAACAAAGGCTATGAGGAGCCTTATTGCTTCTAACCTTGCCACCGGAGCAAAATGTTCATCATAGTCTATGCCTTCCTCCTGACTATATCCTTGAACCACCAATCTTGCCTTGTTTCTTGTAACAGTTCCATCTTCATAAAGTTTGTTTCTGAAGACCCACTTTGTGCCAATTACTGATCTATCCAAGGGTCTTGGTACTAGATGCCAAACTTGACTCTTTCAAATTGGTTGAGTTCTTCCTGCATTGCATTTACCCAGTCTGCATCCTGCAAAGCCTTATCAACATTTTTAGGTTCAATAAGAAATAGGAAAGCATCAAAAGCACAAAGATTCTTCAGAGAATATCTGGTTTTGATTCCAGAGGTTGGATCAGTGATAATGTTCTCAATGGAGTGAGAACTTTGATATTTGTGTGGTTTTACAACCAACTGGTTATTACTTGAAGGTCCTACAGTGCCTTGTTGTTGTGGAACAGGATCAGGGACAGGTTCCAATGAGGTTTGGGAATTAGCTTGTTGTTCAGTTCCCTCTGTCATGTTGCCCGGGATAGATGAACCTATTCCATCACATGTTCCTTCCTCCAGTGTTGCTCCAGTTTGGACTGAGTTTCTGACCAGCCCAATTTCTTCATTCTCTTGTTCCTTTCTCTCAGAAAGAATTTTAGTTTCATCAAAAACCACATGCACACTTTCTTCAACACCCATAGTTCTTTTGTTATAAACTTTATAGGCCTTACTATGTGAGGAATATCCCAAGAATACTCCCTCATCGCTTCTGAGATCAAACTTACGTAGGGAGTCCTTGACATTATTGTGCACAAAGCACTTTCAACCAAAAGCCGTAAGGTGGGATATGTTGGGATTTATCCCTTTATGTAACTCATAGGGAGTCTTCTCTACAAGTGGTCTAGTCATGTACCTATTTATGATATAGCATACAGTATCTATAGCTTTTGCCCAGAAGCTATGAGGTAGTTTACTAGAAAGAAGCATAGTCCTAGTCATATCTTCAAGTGTCCTATTCTTTCTTTCACCCACTCCATTTTTTTGCGGAGTTCTAGGGGCAGAAAAGTTATGATCTATGCCATGCTCATCACAAAATTCATCAAATTTAGCATTTTCAAATTGAATTCCATGATCAGACCTAATTGATGCAAGTTGATTTCCTAATTGTTTCTGAATTTTTCTAACAAAAAAAGTAAACATGTCAAATGCTTCATCTTTAGATGTTAGAAACAATGTCCAGGTAAATCTAGAATAATCAATAACAAGTACCATCACATATCTCTTACCACCTTTGCTTAATGTTCTCATAGGACCACATAGATCCATATGGACCAGTTCCATTGTCCTGGTGATACTTACCATTTTCTTGCTTTTAAAAGATGATCTTACCTGCTTCCCCCTTGCACAAGCCTCACAAACTTTGTCTTCCTTGAACTTGATGATAGGTAGACCTATCACTAAGTCCTTGGAGACTAATTTGTTGAGTTGACTTAGACTAGCATGTCCAAGTCTTTTGTGCCAAAGGAGGGGATCATTGTCCAGCACACTCAAGCATGTTAATTCATTTTCTGACAGTATCTTGTCAGTGATAAGATTTATTACAAAGCATTTCGTATAAGTGAATGCTATCAGGTTACCTCTGTCACACAGTTGTGACACATTGATCAGGCTATATTTCAAGTCATCTATCAAGTAAATTTTCTCAATGGAACGTGTGCCATCCTTACCTACCTTACCAACCCCAATGATTTCACCTTTCTTTCCATTTCCAAAGGAGACATTTCCTCTTTTGAGGTTCTCAAGTGAAAGGAATTGGTCCTTGTTGCCAGTCATGTGTTTTGAACAGCCACTATCCATGTACCATATTTGGCTACTTCCTTTCACTTGAACCTACAAAAGAAAATCAAGGGTTAGTCTTAGGAATCCAAACTAGTTTGGGTCACTTTCTGTAGGAAAAAGGATGAATTAAATTCTTTCTGACCTATTTAGGTAACCAATTTTTCCTTCGAACAAAAAATTTGTTCTTCAGACTGGCCTGCTCTTTTGCATTACATTCACTTTTGTAGTGACCAGTCTTACCACAGTGGATACAAATTTTGTTCTCAGAAAGTGTGAGGTACTTGCTTTTAGGATCCCATTTGGGCAGCTGGCTCCCAAAGCCAAGTCCTCTCTTATTGCTACTATGATGGTCTTGTAGCCATGTCAAAGCATCAGAGGATTTGTTCCATTTACAAGTTCTATCTAGTTCATGCTTAAACTTACCAAGTTCCTCTTTCAACACTCTTATTTGTATTTCTTATACAACTCATCTTTTAATTTGCCTACATTTTCTTCTAAGGTGAGTTGAGAGTTGTCAGCTGTCTTCTTACTGGTTCTTAGTTTTAGTTTTATATTTTCATATTTTAACTCTAGGACATTTGTTTCAAGTGGATGAACCTGGTTCTCCAGAGCAGTATTTTCACTCACAGACTCACTTACTCTGAGTTCCAGGTTTTTACACTTTGCTTTTAACATTACACACTCCTTAGACAACAATTCCTTTTCTTTATTAATTACTTTAGAATCATCAATAAAGTCAAGCAATAATTCAGAGAGTTTCTCTTTGGATAAGAACTTAATCCTGTCTTTGAGATGGAATATACTTACCTCAGATTCCTCATGAGATTCCTCATCTGATTCACCAATTGCCATAAGTGCTTGTTCATCTCCATCTTCATCTGAACTTTCTCCCCAAGCAGCAACCATAGCCTTTGTTGATATGTTGTTCTTCTTGGGATGAACCTGTTCCTTCTTCCAGTTCCTTCGTTCAGACCTTTCCCTTTTCCATTCAAATTCCCATTGAGGGAAGTTCTTGATGTGATGATTAGTTTTCCCACATTTATAGCAGCCCTTATTAGTGAATTTTTCTGGTGCCCTTGCCTTGTTGTAATTTCCACCTCTTGAGGTGCCTTTTCTTCTCATAAGATAATATTTGAAGTCCTTCGTGATCATAGCCATTTCATCTTCCTCCAGTTATTCTCCCTCAGTGATTCTTAGTGCCAGACTTCTTTCCTTCTTGGGAGCATCCATCTTCATTGTCTGCCTTCTAAGTTCATAGGCAGTGAGATCGCCAATTAGCTCATCCAGTTTGAGAGTTTCAATGTTCTTGGATTCCTGAATTGCAGTGATCTTACTCTCCCAAGATATTGGCAGAACCCTTGTCAAAATCTTCTCAACCTTGTCTTCTTCAAGAAGAGTCCTTCCAAGAGATTTTAGTTCATTTGTCAGAGTAGTGAACCTAGTGTACATCTCTTGGATGGTCTCTCCTTCCTTCATAGAGAAATTCTCATATTGAGAATATAGTAGAGTACCTCTAGATATTTTCACTTGAGCAGTTCCTTCATGATCCACTTGAAAAGTGTCCCAAATTTCCTTGGCAGTAGTACAGCTTTGAATTCGGCTGTACTCATCTGGACCAAGTCCACACACAAGCCACTTCTTGGCCTTAACATTCTTCTCCCATTTTCTTAAGTCCTCAGCAGTGCAGTCAGCTCTTGTCTTTGGTACATCTACTCCTTCAGCAGTCTTTTTCATGGTGGCCAAAGGACCATCAGTAACTATGTCCCATAGTTCATAGTCTTAACCAATTAAGTGATCCTTCATCCTATTCTTCCACCAGGAGTAGTATTGGCCATTGAAGAGTGGTGGCCTAGCAGTTGATTGGCCTTCCCAATTCCCAGGTGGTGCACTCATCTTGATCTTTTCCTAAGGTGTTAGCCTCTTCAAGGATAACCGGCTCTGATACAAATTGATGTTCTATACGTCAATACCACACAAGAGGGCGGGCGATTTGTGTGGTGTCTGATTTTCGCGTGCACTAGTTATAGAAGGACCAGGTTCTTCTATGTGTTCCAACTCCTACAGTTTGCGGAATAAAAAATACAGAAATAAAAGAACACAAAGATTTTACGTGGAAAATACCTGGCTCAAAAGGTGTAAAACTCACGACCTACTTCCCAGTAGGATTTTCCCAAAGCTCTTTACTAAATTAGTGAGCCAAACAGCATTTACAAAACTCTTTGTAAACCTAAGGATTAACTCTAATCCCTTTGTGACAAACTAGCCTCTAGCTATTTGCGACAAACTCCAAGTTAGCTATAACTTGAACACACAATACATATTACAGATGCTTCAAGATAAAGCTGAAAAGGTACAAGTTGAAATCACATACTACAAATAAACTAGACTAAAAGACAACAGTTGGAACTGGTTCTTCTAGCTGGTTCAAGTAGCTTCAGAGTCGCACACTTAATTCTCACACGAACTGCTTGCAAAATTTCCTTGCTAATTTTGCTCTCAATTCTTTTTTAGCTTCTGCTTTTGTGCGTACATGTACAATAAGAACACTGAGTAATATATAGGATTAGTAAACAAGAGATTTACTAGAATTTTGTTGCTACTCTTCCTTGGTGGAAGAGTTCTATTTAATCTCAACTTCTTAAATCCTTCCTTATCTTGATTCTATTCTTCTGAATAAGGAGTCCGTCTCCTTATCATTTTGTAATATTTTCGATCAGGAGATATCTCTTTAATTCACAGATTTTATTTATCTCATGTATGTGCACCTCACGTGCCTTTAACACTGTTGTGTCTATGTCTCCAGTGATGAACCTGGTTCAACTTTGAGTCCTTTGTCAATCTTCAAAACCATTCAGTTTTTTTGGCCAACAGTTTTGTAAATGAATTTTTTTCTATTTAGAGAGAGGGGGCTTCAAGTTCTTAGGAAGAGCTGGGTCGTGGAACTATCGCTCAAGAAGTAAGAAGCTGATCCTTGTTTGGTCAAAACCAAAACAAAAGAGAAAAGATCATCCAAAAGAACATCTAAGCCCCCACCGGCTATCTTTGGTTGTCTTGGTCAGAAAATTGGGTCTTTTGACAAGTAGATGGGTCATCCAATAGCTCTCCTGCATCTGAGGCTAATTTTAATTTCTATTTATGGTTCTTATGGAGCTACATTGCAACAAATCTTCTTTTTCTGCAGCATTGCTTCTATGATCTTAGGAGCACTGGTTGGATTCACTTAAATAGGAAGTTGAATCGTGAGCAGGCTATTAGATTTCTTCCTCGCTACCCACCTTCTGTCTTCCTTACTTTCTATCTTGTCTAAGCTTCGTCTAGTCGTCTTCTAGATTCGACCAACCAAGTGGATTCCTTATATAAAGGAAGAAAGTTTCAGGAGTGCTCCCATGTCCCGCTGACCCTCCGAAAAAGTAAGGGCTCTTTACAGATAGGGAAAACAGGTTGCTAAACAGCATTCGTCGCATTCTCGCCTTGGCTGCAATCAATGGAGCAACAGTGTAAAGAAGAAATGAATAGTATCCTCTTAGGGTTGGATCTTGATGGGGATATCACAACTATTCTACCTAGTGGAGTGCCCTCTACATATTCGGATTTGGATGCCCCTGCGCATAAATATATGGATAGAGATGTCGATTCAAGCAAAGGGCGCCTAACCTGAAAGAGGAAATAGGGGTTTTCCTCGATGCGAAAGAGCTAGATCAGTAGTTTATCTGGGACGAATTCCCATATGTTGTTCTAATTGAATTTCAAATATCTCGCTCGATGTCAAAGGTATTGTAATGTAGCAGGGGAATCCGCCCTTTCGGCTACCATAATATTCGATTCCATCGTTCCCCCTGGACTTCCACCTTCACTAGCCCGTGATTACGAGGAACTTTTTTGACTATTTACTTTCATCAAAGCCGGAAGTAAAGGGAGAAAACACAGCTATGTCCATTTATAAGTAGCTTATTATAAAAACTAGCCAATTATAAAATATTACTAATATTAGCCAATTAGTTATTTGTAGCCAAAAAAGATTAATTTTTTGCTTTTTTTTTAGTGGGTATTATTAGAATAGATTTGGTACATCTTAAGGAGATTAAATATCAGTTTTGGGATAATTTCGTGGAGTTTTGAGGTGGTTTGAATTGAAAATTCGAAGCAGAAGATTAACATGAAAAAAATGATATGTGTATCATTTGTGTATCACATATGTATCATATTTGTATCAAATGTGTATCATATGTATACCTGTGTGTGAGATACATGTTTGATATATGTTTCGCAGAAGAATTTTTTGAACTCGATTTTAACAACGAACTTTGATATCAAATCACCTCCAATCTTCCTCAAATTTTGTATATTGACTCATAAATATGTTTTCAATGAATTTCAACCATACTTATTGAAAAAGATCCCTTTTTGCTTAGATTTTTGGAATCTTGTATATATATCATTTTGTATTTCATCGCCTTATTTGCTACCTCATCCATGAAATTCCCTTTCCATCTTCCATCGATTGTTGCTAATCATGCTTAAAAATATGGAAGGAGATCTTTGCATGTGATTCTTGAAGAGAAAGAACTTTATTTATTTGGATTTTTAATTTTTATATGTGTCTGGCTAGTTTTGGTAAGTTTATGATTAATGGTTAGAACTTGATAAATTGGACTTATTTGAGATATTTCTGTAAAAATTCTTTTTTTTTATTTTTTTAAATAAAAACTAACAACTCTCGGAGTAGTGTTTAATAGGTTATAGTGGGCGTGTTGAGATATCTTAAGTTCATCAAACTAATTGAAATATCCTTTTTTATAAAGAGCTAAAAACTAAAAAAAATTCAAGAAAGTTGAAGTATTTAATTTATGTACAATCAAAAAGGAAATTTTAATATCGGTTTAATATTTATTACTCAATCACAAAGAAAATGGAAGAAAGTTGTTAGTGTTATGAACAATAAAAGAAGAAGAACAATATTGTAGAGAAAGAGAGAGAGGAAATTCTTAT
>ML302252.1:0-14328 GCA_005239505.1 Nicotiana paniculata | reverse complement strand
ATTTGCTGTGACCGTACCTTTCGTACAAGTAGTCAAAAGGGATGTATGACTTCTTTAAGCATGACAGTTATGCATTCTTCTTTAGACACATCATTTTGAGGAAACCTTTGCCTGTGCGGTTCCAGACATTAGCAACCCCGGGGTTTCCCATACTAGGCCAGCCAGTCCTCCTATTTCCTCCAGCAAAGGTGTCATTTCAACGTCCCCAAAGCGGAACACGGACCTTTCACAATCCCAGAACAGGGTAGCAGCCTCTATTATCATGTTGTTAGGCTGGATTTCTAGGAGAGAGGGTAGATTGCCCAAGTATTTCCCGATGAGAGTTTTGTCACTAGAATGTAAATTTTCCCACCAACTTAGCAATCTTGGAGGGATATTGGAGACCATGCCGAATCTGGGGACTTCGTGCCTCATTTTTCTGCAAGGAAAACAAGTTTAGGCCCTTACCCCCACCAGACTCGACTATTTAACATCAACAATTAGCATAAAGCATTTAGTTCTCCAAATAAATGCATAGAACGTGATGATGTCCGTTTGGGTTTAGGGAAACCCAACGGACTTTTGGATAAGGAAATCTTAAAAGATTGTGCGAACCACACTTTAGCCTGGCTAGGTTTGACCATGGTGCATGAAACAACATAACGGAGTAAGGTTGCTATGGGGTTTTAGACTGGTACCCTCGAGGGACAACTCAAGGGGGACGGCACGGAACCGTCGACTGCACCGCTGATCTACTAGTTTTACCGCAAATAAGCCTTTCCAAATTTAGGGGGTAATAATATAGGAAGAGCGCAACCACTCATCAAGCGTTGCTATAGTATTTTGTTTGGCACGAGTGGAGTATGATGTTGAATCATGATTATGAAATAAACAGTAAAACATGTAGTCATGTATGTGCACGTTATGAAAGCAGTAAATACAACAGTTTATAATTTAAAAGCAGTTACAAAGGAAGGAAACAGAAAAACATGTCAGTTACTTTTTGAAGAAAAATAACTGCTTAAAGAAATACACAAGTAATTGCACATAAGGGAAATGGGAAGAGGTACAAATTCACAAAGCAATTTGACAATGGTAAAAGCCTGAAAATCCCCAGCAGAGTCTCCATGTTGTCACGCCCCCTCTTTCCACGCAGAGATCGGATTTATGACATTCGGTTTGGATAACTCTTTCCTTTTGGGAAAGGGGTTTGTGTTTTTGAGAGTCGCCACCTAATGATTTTTAAAGGTGCGTTAGGACACCAAAGGGGTTCATTTACGACTACGTTGTTAACAAGAGATAGGGTAAGGGCTTGAAATTATCCTAAGGGGAAGGTGTTAGGCACCCCTCAGGATCCACAAGTGTGGTTCCCGGCCAAACAGCTTTTGTGAATTTCTACAGCTTAGCAAACAAACAAATAAAGGCTCAAACAAGAGGGGATTTGAGTCTTAAGCATGAAGATGTTTGAAAATAGTAAAGAAGGTTAGATTTTGAAATGATTATGATCTAAGCATATAAAGGGTATCCTAGGTTTATAATAATATGGATCACATCAGTACAATACCCGGTAATCACTCCTCAAAGAGGGGCTACACGTGGTATTAGCGTACCGGTCATCATATCCATATTCTACCCTTTTCCACCCCGTGAAAGTAACTAAATTGAGTGTTGGTCTCGACCTCTATTGCATGCTGTTACCCGTCCCTTCCTATCAGTCCCGGAGGAATTTAGGACTTCTATCCTATAAGGGATGTTCTAGGTAGACCCTCAGGTTTAAAGGGAAAATACTAAGGTGACAAATAAGAACATGTAGGACTGCAATTAGGGGGAAACTCAGAAAAGTAGAGAAAAGGCACAAGTACCTCCACACATAGTACACATAAAGAACATGACTCATACACAGTTAAGGTCTGGATTCAGGTTCAGATCCTAAGCATGGTATCTAAGTGATAACACAAAGACAAATTTATTGCATAACTCAGGTAGGAAGTCTTAATCAGGCTTGCCTACTGGTTTTAAACATGTTGACAGTTGAACACTAATCACAAAGGACAGTTCTGGTTTTATTTCTTTAACTAATTTCCTAAAGGGGCTACGTACGCACGAGGTGACGGGAATCCGTGCGTAGCTACTACTATGCCATGTCTGGGTAGCCTAGGACCCACTAGCATGCGTTAGCTGTTGTACCTGTGATCTTGTCTGTAATATTAGACTGCTAATATAATTGAAATTGTAATGGAATGACTAAGGAAGATTAGAGTTTGTTTTCTTAATCATCTAAAAAGAGAACTGATTTTTCGTTGCGGGCAAATTGTATTTTCGGATAAGGTTGTATTATTGAACATTATATAAACTTGGCAAGTGAATTTCGAAAAAAGGATTTAAACACTATTTTGTGGTTTTTAAAAAAAGAAATCGGTCATTTACTTGAGTATTTGTGTTCCCGACCTATTTGGGGTGGATTGTTGATTGTGAAATGACTGCATGTGACCGCATCACAATTTACATTCCGCGAGCGGAGTGTTATTTCCCCCACTCTCATGGGAGCGGGCCATACGCCACGACGGATTTAAAATGCACTTTTGGTATGGGCCATTCGATCCTCGGCAGAGCATAGACATGATTATTATATTGAGAGATGCACTTTCGGTACAGGCCGTTCGATCCTCGGCAGTGCATAGACATGATTATTATATTGAGAGATGCACTTATGGGACGGGCCGTTCGATCCTCGGCAGTGCACAAAGATGATTATTATATTGAGAGATGTACTTTTGGTACGGGCCGTTCGATCCTCGGCAGTGCATAGACATGAGTATTTTATTAAGAGGTGCACTTTTGGTACGGTCCGTTTGATCCTCGGTAGTGCACAAAGTTGATTATTATGACGGCTCAGGCCGGTTGTCCTTATCTCGTATGTGCATGCTAAATTGATGATTTTTGAAGTGATAAGATATTTGGGGGGAAAATAAAGAAGAAATTATGGATTTATGATATTTGGGGAAAGCAAAGGGGAAATTGTTTATTTAAGATATTTTGAAAAATAATGAGAAAGTGATAACCATTTGTTTATTTCCAGGTTTTACTTGGATTTCAGTGCCTTATATATATGTTGCTTTACTACCTTTACATGTCTATCGTGTTCATCTTATGATGTTAATTAATTTGTTAGCCCTTAGTGAGTGTCTAATTCGACCTCTCGTCACTACCTCTCTGAGGTTAGGCGGGCGACTTACTGAGTACACGTTTTTTTTGTACTCATGTTACACTTGTTGTGCATTTTATTGCACATGTACTTTCATAGAAATGTGAAGGATTCGGAGACTTAGGCGAGCTGCATCATCCGGAGGCGCACCATAGCTGACAAATTTTCCCTCGTACTGTATTTATTTTCATTTTTTTGAATTTCCTTGTCCAATTTGTATTTTGGACCAGGCTTGGTAATAATTGTATAAATTCTTAGAAATTGCTCATATACTTGTGAGACCGAGTTCTGGGATGTGTTGGGATATATTTGTTAAAGTGTAATATTTTAAACTATTATTTTACTTGGAAGATTTTATTTAGTTAATATGTAATAAAGTGAAAGGAAATGCCTTTTCATAAATGTTAAACAGGAATTTATTTCGATTAATTAATGATTGGCTTGCGCAATGATGATGTCCGGCGCCATCACGAACTTATGGATTTTGGGTCGTGACAGATTGCATATGTGCCGCGGCAGTTGAAGGTTCATGAGAAGAATCACCATGTCCATGACTTAGAGTTGGCAGTCGTTGTTCATGCGCTGACGATTTGGAGGTACTATCTTTACGACGTGTCGTGTGAGGTTTTCACGGATCATCGGAGCCTTCAGTATTTGTTCAAGTAAAATGATCCCAATTTGAGGCAGAGGAGGTGGTTGGAACTATTGAATGAATATGATATCACCATCTTGTATCATCCCGGGAAGGCCAATGTGGTGGCCGACGCCTTGAGTAGAAAGTCAACGAGTATGCGCAGCCTTGCGTGCATTCCAGTCGGTGAGAGACCGCTTGCATCAAATGTTCAGACTTTGGCCAATCAGTTTGTAAGGTTGGATATTTCTGAGCCCAGTCGCGTTCTAGCTTGTACTGTCGCTTAGTCTTCCTTGTTTGAGTGCATGGGGGAGCGGCAATATGACGACCCTCATTTGCTTGTCCTTTGGGACACAGTGCGGCATAGTGGTTCCAAGCAGGTTACTGTCAGAGAAGATGGAATTTTGAGGATGCAGGGTCGTGTTTCTGTACCTGATGTGGATTCATTTCGTGAGTTGATTCTTGAGGAGCCCCACAGTTCCCGGTATTATATTCATCCGGGTGTCGCCAAGATGTACCAGGACTTGCGGCAGCATTATTGGTGGAGGAGGATGAAGAAGGATATAGTTACTTATGTATCTCGATGTTTAAATTGTCAGCAGGTAAAGTATGAGCATCAGAGACTTGGTGGTTTTCTTCAGAAGATAGAGATTCTTGAGTGGAAGTGGGAGCGTATCACTATGGATTTCGTTGTTGGACTCCCACGGAATCAGAGAAAGTTCGACGCGATATGGGTTATTGTGGATAGACTGACCAAGTCAGCGCATTTCATTCATGTGGCAGTTACCTATTCTTCAGAGCGGTTATCTGAGATCTACATCCGCGAGATCATCCTTCTTCAGGGTGTGCCCGTGTCTATCATTTCTGATTGAGGTACATAGTTCACCTCGCACTTTTAGAGAGCAGTACAATGTGAGTTGGGCATGCAAGTTGAGTTGAGCACAACGTTTCATCCTCAGATGGGCGGACAGTACGAGCGCACTATTCAGGATATGCACCGTGCTTGTGTTATAGACTTTGGAGGTTCTAGGGATCAGTTATTATCGCTGGAGGAGTTCGCCTACAACAACATCTACCGGTCGAACATTCAGATGGCTCCCAATGGTGGGCAGTTCTGATCACCAGTTGGATGGTTCGATCTGGGGGAGGCTCAGTTGTTGGGTACAGATTTAATACAAGATGCATTGGATAAGGTCAAGATTATTCAGGATCGACTTCACACAGCTCAGTTCAGGCAGAAGAGTTATGCCGACCATAGAGTTCGTGATGTTGCATTCATGGTCGGAGAGAGAGTGTTGCTTTGGGTATCACCCATGAAGGGTGTGATGAAGTCCAGAAAGTAGGGCAAGTTGAGACCTATGTATATCGGGCCTTTTGAGATTATCGAGAGAGTGGGAGAGGTGGCTTACAGGCTTGCGTCGCCACCGGCTTTATCAACAAATCATCCGGTGTTCCATATGTCCATGCTCCGGAAGTTGGCGATCCGTCCCATGTGTTATATTTCAGCTCTGTCCAATTGGACAAGGATTTGACTTACGAGGAGGAGTCGATGGCTATTCTAGCCCGACATGTTTGTCAGTTGAGGTCGAAGAGTTATCATTCAGTCCGAGTGCAGTGGAGAGGTCAGCTCATCGAGGCAGCTACTTGGGAGTCCGAGTCATACATACGAAATAGATATCCCCATCTTTTCACCAGCTTGGGTACTTTTCTATGTCCGTTCGAGGACGAACGATTGTTTTAGAGGTGGAAAATGTGATGACCCGATAGGTCATCTTATGTTTTAGAACTTAATTCTGCTCTATTAAGCCTTAAATAGCTCATTTTATCTTTTCTCGATTTGCATGTGCAGTCCGGGCATTTTTCGAAAAGCTTTTATGTTACAAATTGAGAAAATATGAAATTTTTGCCTTAAAATCCATTTGAGTTGAATTCGATCAATGTTTTGAGAAAACGGATTCTTGTTTTGACGGTCCCGGTGGGTCCGTTCGTGATTGGCTCGGGCGAGTTTCGGATAGGCTAGAGAGTGAAATGGACTTAGAAAACATAGTTGAAGCATTTTTCTTAATGGTGTCTGCTGCACATCTCGCATTTGCGAAGAGGCCATCGCATTTGCGAGCCAGGGCATGTCAAGGAGTACTCTCATTAGCGAGGCTAAAGTTCGCATTTGCGAACTTGTCTATTCCGCTTTTGCGAAGGCAGAGTCGCATTTTCGACTCATCACTGTTTGAAGATATTCGCATTTGCGAAGGGAGGGCCACATTTGCGAGGGTAGCAGGGTTTGCATTTGCGGCTGTTTTATCACATTTGCGATCACTGTATTTTTGGAGGAGTTCGCAATTTCGACCCCTTTCTCGCAATTGTGATGTTCGCAATTGCGAACATGATATCACAATTGCGACATCTGCAACTGAGTAAAACTTGAGTTAGAAGGGTTTTGCTCATTCTTAAAATTTTCAAAACAAGAAAACCCTAGAGGTGATTTTCTCAAGCACTCTTCTTCCCAATATTATTGGTAAGTGATTCTAAACTAGTTTCTTTCAATCTTTCATTGCATTTCCTAAGACTTAAACCAAAGCTTTTGTGCTTTCACGGTGGAAATTTGGGGTTTGGGTAAAATTAGGAATTTTTGTAAAATGGGGATTTAGACCTCAAAATGAGGTCGGATACCAAAACAAATTACATAACGGGGATCGGGGGTGAATGGGTAATCGAATTTTGGTCCAAATTTTGGGTTTGGACCAAGCGGGTCCGGGAGTTGTCTTTTGTTGACTTTTTCAATAATGACCTAAAATGAATCCTTTGTAATCGTGAGTAGTTTCTAAGTCTTAATTTGAATCGTTTTGTTGGTAATTTTCTAGATTCTATTGGTTCGGAGGCTTGTTTGAAAAGGAAAGTTGTGGTTGAGCTTTGAGTGGACTTTTGGAGCGAGGTAAGTGTCGTCGTTAACCTTTACTTGAGGGAATTATGATCCCTCGGACTATGTGCTATGTGAATTTCATGTGAGCGGCATATATGCGAGGTGATGAGTGCTTATTCGCCGCCGAATTACCTGTTTTCCTGTTTTCCTGCTTTTCTTTAATTATCTCTTTCCTTGTCTTAATTGATATTCGTTCTAAATGTGTTTCCATGCTTAACTGCTACCTGTTAATCAATGTCTTCTCCTGTTAATGATGTTAGATATTTTCATAGTTTCATGATCTCCTGTTATTTACTTAAGTGGTTTATTTGCACCTTCTAGTTGTAAATTTCCGGACTGATCTCGCTATGTTTTATTACTTATGTAGATACTCATGTTATACAAGGTTTCCTATTGGTTCAGTTTGGTATTTATTGATCGTAAAGGTTTTCCGTGATTTGAATTGTAAATTTTATTGTGTACATTGTGTACTTGTTGGTATTAATATGATGGGATCAGGTTGCACGCATCAACAGGTGAAATAAGAGTGGATTGATATGGTGGAATAAGGGTGAATCCGTACTGTACAGTGGGATCACGTTGCACGCCGCAACAGGTGGAATAAGGGTGGATTATTTTGGTGAAATAAGGCTGAATTATGATATCAATATTGTGATATGGTGAGATCGGATTGCGCGTCGCAACACACACACACACACACACACACACACACACACATATATATATATATATAAAATTCATTCTTGTTAATGCTGTTACGAGGAAATAAGAGAGGATTATGTGATGTACAGTGGAATCGGGTTGCACGTCGCAACAACCTATGTGTTTGTATTTCCTTGTGTTGTGTTAATTTTACGGTACTTTCTTTGAACTTTAAGGATTGGTAATTCTGAACGTCACTGAATTATTTGCTGAAGTTTTAGCTATTATTTTCAATTAAATGCCTTATTTCGTTCTGTATTTCCTTTTTTGTCTTTATTACATACTGCGTACAGGTTGTAGTGTGAGTGACCTGCCTTAGCCTCGTCACTACTTCGTCGAGGTTAGGCTCGGCACTTACAGAGTCCATGGGGTCGGTTGTACTCATACTACACTCTGCACTTCTTGTGCAGATTTTGACATTGGTCCCAGCTGATCGAGAGGCATAACAACTCAGATTTTCTCATTGGAGACTCAAGGTAGATCTGCTGGCATCCGCAGACCTTGAAGTTCCCTTCTATTTTTTCTTATTTTTACAGTTTTATTTCGTTCAAAATACTTGTATTTCTTTCAGACTCTGTTTGTAAAAAGTCGTAGAAGCTCGTGAATTGTGACTCCAGATCCGAATTGTAGTAAATATTATGGGCATTTATGTTATTCCGCACTCGATTTTACTTTATTTTTGCTTAATTGATTTTATTTATAGAATTGAATAATAATTTGCTTAACAGTTCTCTGATGTTGGTTTGTCTAGCAAGTGAAATGTTAGGCACCATCACGTTTCCGAAGGTGAGAATTCCGGATCGTGACACAAACAGTCAATAAAAAATAATTTCAGCTTAATTAATCCTAAGATAACTAATTTTAGCATAACTTGTCTTCAAACCAAATGATCTCATAGGTTATCAAGTTGGCAACGGTGGAAATAATTTGTAGAAAAAGGTATATGAAAGAGAACAAAATTACATTTTTATCATTTATTTTACCTTGGTATGAGACTTTCTATAGGATATCGTATCGTGACGTCAAAGATGATGTGCCTTTTTCCTTCTTGACCTTTTGTGACATGATTGTGGCCTAGTGTTGGCTAGTTTTTAAAAAAAATATTAAAAACTTACTAAACAAAACTTTAAGAAACAAAAGTGAAGTAAGGGATCAACCTAATCTCGCTAAGCATAAGATAAAAGGAAACACATATTCTCTTTATTATATGTATGTAAGAAAATATAAAAGTAAACCATCATACTTTATTCTTCTGTCTTAGTCGATTTTAAAAGATATCGAGAAATCTACCAAAGAATTCAAATTTAATTGTGTCTGAATGTTATCGACCCTAAGTTGTTGAATAATATTTTCATGACTTATATTAAAATTATCCTCCAGAGAATCCAATTTAAGTTGGTCACTAACTAATACTACTAATTAACCTCATCCACCATTCAGATAAATGTTGGCACCGGAAATTCTGACATGAAGAACCCAAATTTGAGTCTACAAAGGGAACATTTTCAGACAAAAGAAAATGGCTAATGAAAATAACTCAATAGACTGACCAATTAATGCATAAGTCCACATTTGGACTATGTGCAATATCTGATTCAGAGGCTCAACATCTTAAGTCTGTTGGGCCATCAAGTAAAGAACAAATATGCGGCTCATTCAATATAGCTGTTTAACAAAAGAATTAGATCATTTGACTAAAGTTATTTTTAAGATGAACACGGGTTATTGATAATTAAGGAAATAGAGAAAAATGAATAACAGACAATATTGCAGAAATATAGAAAAGCGAAGTCAATTGTATTCGAGAATCAGATGCCTTTACAAGTTGTATTCCCCTCCCTTATATAGGAGATTCCTATAGCGCACAACTCTTGCTATGGTTGCTCATTAATGACTAATTATGACATTAATGAGGCATTACAAAGGATAACGATAATTGGGGTAAGGTTACATAATGTTTGAGTAATCAATTGTGGGTCTTTGAATCTGCCCGTAACTTTGTCTAGATTCATTCTGACTGTGCATCTCTGTTTTGATCAGGTTGAGTTTCTCGTGGCTGATAAGCTCGAGGATTTACTGAATCGTGCCTCTTTGTTCCGTACCTCTTCAAAGAATCACATCCAGCTGGCGCGTTTTCCTGTGTCCACGTGACTGGCTGAGTTGTCAAAAGCTAGCTTACGTGTGAAACTCTTTTTTACCAATACAGATAGTCCCCCCACTTACCATATATTTAACGATTAATATTTGGTAAGTGGATATTCATTTATGGCGGGAATATTTTGCCGCCGCTTTTCCTCGAATCATTGTATCCCTCTCTGCACCATAGGCGTCGTTTGTCACTTCCATTTAATGCTCATACCACGTGTCCTTTTCGCATTGGTTCTGCATTTACTCGGCACCTTTAGGGCTTTTTGCGGCTGTGCCAATCCCGAAGTGACATCTTCAATTATGACTTTTCATCATTGTTTTCCTTTTTTCCCATGTTTGACGGTTGTCTTCAAGTATAAATACTTTTCTTCTTTTCTTTGCTTCCACGAAACACTTTTCTAACTTTGTCTTCTATAAAGAACTTTCTTCTTGCCTTTGTAAACAAGTCTTCTTCAAACCAACCTCAGGGAGTAATAAATACTGCAAATTTAACGCCATCTTCTGCTCCGACTAGGAGTTGGAGGGGTGGTAGACTTAGAAGTTTAGAATCCACTCCTTCGAAGGGCTCCGCTTCTTCTCAGATAGTTCCTTCTCCTTGCACTAGATATCTAGTTTCTCCGAGTTTTAGGGTTTCTCGGTCTTTGTCGAGAGGTTGAGGTGAACGCCTTCGTGAACCTGGAGTTGATGAAATTGTCCCTGCTGAGTTTGTTTTTGCTAGGGATAGTCAAGTTCTTGTAGACCAATCTTCTTCTCTTGAAAGTTTCGAAAGGTATTCAACCCTTATAACTGAGGGTCAGATTTCCCTTGTTCGTAGGGAGTACTTTTGGAGGCCTGATTTCCTTGTCTATATTCCGAATAGTAATCAAAGAATTACGTCTTACAAGACAGGATATTATTTTGTTTATACGTACCCTTTCACTCTAGGGTTTAGATCCCCCATTGACCTAGTCATAATTGAATTCTGTCATTTTTTCAATATCTTCTTAGTACAAGTTGGTCCGCTTGTGTGGTGAGTTATCGCATGTCTTAGGAGTTTGGCTTCTTTAGTCTCGGTTTCTTTTACTTTCAACCATATTATTCATCTCTACTCTCCTACCTCATTTCGTGAAGGGGTTTTTACTCTGCCTTCTAGAAGCAAAAGAGTGCTGCTAACCCCTGGAGACGATAAGGATAGGGGTTGGTACCTCCGATATGTTGTTGTACCCACTGTTGGTTTAGTGGGTGAAGAAAATCTTCCCTTCCCTGAAAAGTGGAATCGCGCACGTGAGTATGCTTTAGCTCACATTTATTTACTTTTCCTCGTTTTGACTTGAGATATTTTATTAACACCGTATCTGTTTCTTCTTCTCTCAGCAATCATGAATACTGTTGAGAATGTCTCCGGTATTCGTGATTAGGTAGAAAAATTATTGTATGTTGCTCCTTTAGAAGAGAGATCTTGGAAGTACCTCGCTAGGAGGTATGGTTGGCATGTAAAGACCCACGGTAAGTGAAGCTCTTGTTCTTGCTTCTTTCCTTACTCGAGTCTCTTCTTTCTTTGTCGTTTAACTTTTTCCCTTTTGATAGGGTTCTCTGATCGTGGGGTGTCTGCCTCATCTATTCCAAAGATGTCTTTGGCTCAGGCCCAAGAAATTATTGTCAGTTCATCTTCCTCGAAGAGGAAGATCGGTGGGTCTCGTTCCGTAGAAGAAGAAGAAGAAGGAGCTTTAGTACACAGGCCACGGAGAAGGCGAGTGGTTTGAGATGATGAGCTTACACCCTTGACCTTGCCTTCCGTGTATGTGGTTGAGCCCTCTGTCCTTGATGATGTTTCACATTCCCTTATTCATGATGGTGTTGATCTTGCTCCAGACGATGTCCCTTTGGCTGCTGCCTTTACTGCTTCTTTGAGAGAAGTTGTCTCGTCTGTTCCTTTGGATATTTTGGCTTCTGCTGTTGCTTTGCCCATAATTTCCTCGACTCTTCAACCCTCTGTGCCTGCTGCTTTGCCCGTGGCTTCTCCAGCTCCTCAACCCTCCGTGCCTGTTGTTGTTTCATCTCTGCATTCTTCCATGCCTTCCGTTAGGGAAGTAGGGTCTTCCAGCAGAGAGATGCGGCAGGTGGTAATAGAGGTTCTATCTGAGGGGAATCTTTTCAAGAAAATGGGTGAGCCCAAAGTGTGGCTCAAGACTTTGATAGGTCCCTCTGAGAAAGCCAAGCTAGCCAGCCCCGGTGCTCTTACATGGGCCAATGAGGTCGTGCATACTTCTTTGAAGGTATAATGCAAGTTATCCTCTTTCATTTTCGTATATTAAATTTACTGTATCTGAAAGGTTTATTTCTTGTAGATTAACCTTATAGGCATGGAGCTTATGAAGAGGATTTCAAACACGGACCAGGATACAAAAGAGTTGCAGGTCGATGCTGATAATTGGAAAGTACAGTATGATAGCCTAAGGATTGACATGGATGCTTTAGAAGAGGAAAGGAGTACCTTGAAGCGGCAGATGAGACTCATGGCAGCAGAACTGGCAGTAGAGAAGGCTTCTTCCAGTCAGGCTGATAAAGACAAAAGTGTTCTGGAGTCTTCGTTCGCTGAGCATCTGTCCCGTGCCTCAGAGGAGATTAGAGACTTAAAAAACTTGTTGGGGCAGATGGAGGAATACTCAGGCGAGCTCCTGCAATCACTCACTCATGCTTAAGAGTACCTTCGTAAGGCTTTAGACAAAGCTCAAACTCTAGAGGAGTCGATTGTACCATTAAGGGCCGCCCATGAAGCTGCGGAAGCAGAGAAGGACGAATTGAGAGCTGAGCTTCAAGTATGGGCAAAGGATTATGAAGATCTTGAAAAGGTGGCTGTTGTCGATGTGAGCTGCGCGTACATGAATTCTCTCCTTGACACATTGATGAAAATGAGTCAAGAGGGTTTCGACCTTAGTGCTGAAATAGCTAAAACTAAGGAAGCCATGGAGAAGGCTCAACAAGGTCATAACCTTTCTTCATCTGATGGTGATATTCCAGCCGCTCATGCCTCTTCATCCCTAGTTGCTCCCGCTCTTTCTGCCAGTGAAGTCAACCCCTCTATTGAAGAAATTTAGTTGGTTCATCCCCTTTTTTATTTTTTTTTTCTCTTTGTATCAATTGGTGGTTACCCCTAGTCCCACCGGGGGTAAATTTGGATTTCTTTAAAGTCCCCAAATGACAACTTAGGGGCACCACAATGTATATAAAAATTTTATACGGCTAAGTATAAGTTAATACTTAGTTTTAGTCATTTTAATATATTAATGTTAGTACGACTTTTGGTTGAGTTTCTGTTTCACTCTTTAAGTCTTTTGCATGCTTCATATTTCGGGGTTTTAGTTTTACCTCTGAGTTTTGCATGTGGAATGCTTTAGACTACTCGTACTTTTCTGTAATAGGCACGGTGTCATATTAAATGTGTGCCTTTTTGTAATAGGCATAATTTATGGAAGAGCACCCTTTATAATTGACATGAAGAAGACGTCTCAACTTCATGATAATGCAATAGAGTGATAGGAATTTTACGCATGTTTAAGAATGTTTCCACAGAAAGTTTTTTGTTTAAACTTCCATGACATTTTACATGTGTTTGATTATCGTCTAAAACTCATGTTGCAACTGTTTTTGTTTAACAGATTTGACATACTCTTGTATTTCGTAACTGTTTTTCGTAGGTAACAGTTTTTCGATATTAATACAAGCGAACAACTGTTTTTTACTAGTAACAGTTTTTATAAAGATTGGGGTTTTTACCCGCAACTGTTTTCGTTGGAAACAGCTTTCTAATAAGTACGAGGGAAATGTTTTCTTTTTCGTAAGNCTGAAAAGGAAAAACATTCCGGACTCGAAGATATATAGTTTTTTAGATGATGACTGCTTAACCCTTTTAAAACGTCCATCAGAAAGTGTAACCCTAGACCGGGAATTGTGTTATTTCCTCGCGTCTTTGAAGGTCTAATATCATCATCTGGTGATGGGTTATCTTTATGCCTATAATCTAAAAAGGTTAGTAAAATTTTTGAACGTTCAAAATAAAATCGAACGTTTGATACCTAACGGGGGGTATTTTGTTCCTTAGAAGTAATACTTCTTTAGGTGGATGGAGTTCCAGCTTGTTGGTAGAACTCTGTCGTCCATAGCTTCCAACTCATAGGCGCCTTTCCCAGCTATGCCTCGGATTTTGTAAGGTCCTTCCCAATTTGTATTTAGCTTTCCTTCACCTGCTTCTTTCGTTGATTGAAAGACTTTTTTGAGGAGGAAGTCCCCAATATTTAAGTATCTGAGACGAGATTTACGGTTGTAATAGCACTCTATGATTTGTTTTTGAGCTGCCATCCGTATCAATGTTGCTTCTCTCCGTGGTTTGAGCAGGTCCAGGTTGGTCCGCAATTCTTCGTCGTTTTCTCCCTCCATGACTGTTGAGAACCTTATGCTTGGTTCGTCAATTNGGGGTGGTACGGCATTGAAGTGATCCGCTTGATTTGCCAACTTTCGAAGAATTCTGTGATTTGTGAGCCTATGAATTGTGGGCCATTATCGCACACGATTTCCTTTGGTATTCCAAAGCGGCATATTATGTTTCGCCATAAGAAGATTTTAACTTCCTTTTCTCGCACTTGTTTGAACTCTTCTGCCTCTACCCATTTTGTAAAATAGTCGGTTAGCACTGGTAAATACCGCACCTGTCCTTTAACTGTGGGAAGAGGTCCCACTATGTCCATACCCCATTTCATGAAAGGCCAT
>ML302249.1:1768-58188 GCA_005239505.1 Nicotiana paniculata | reverse complement strand
CTACTTGCAATTATAGTCTATGTTAGCTTAGAAAAGCATGCCTAGTTGCCCTAAATTGCCTATCTGCTTAAGTTGCTTTAATTGTACTACAGGAATCATGTTAGGCTAGAACTACTTGTTGCCTTGTATTTTTGCACTCTATTTCTGAATATCTTCTTGTTGTGGCTGCGTATTTACATTGGGACTATGGATGTGGGATTCCGGTAGCTCCCCCCCTTGTTTGTTTACTGTGGGACTGCATGTTAGATTCCCGATAGATCCCCCTACACATTTACTTTGGGACTGCGGGTTATATTCCTGATAGATCCCCCTGCATATTTACTTTGGGACTGCGGGTTCGATTCCCGATAGATCCCCCTGCACATATGATGGACTACGGGACGGTATCGGGAGATCTTTCGGATATACACATATGATGGACTGTGGGACGGTATCCCGGAGATCCTTCGGATATACACATATGATGGACTACGGGACGGTATCCCGGGAGATCCACTGGACAGTTGAGAAAAGGACTACAGGACGGTATCCTAGGAGATCCTCATTGTTACCATTGTTACTGAGCTGTACATATTCCGTGTTTACTCCGCTCTTTGTGTTTTCAGGTTATTACCTTGTTTAACCTGACTTATTTCACTGTTGTACTCATTATTACTGACTGTTTTCATACTGTAAATTCCTATTATATTGTTTAACCTCAGTAGGGCCCTGACCTTCCTCGTCACTACCCGACCGAGGTTAGGCTTGACACTTACTGAGTACCGTTGTGGTGTACTCATGCCCCTTCTGCGCATGTTTTTCATGTACAGATCCAAGTACCTCCACCCAGGCGCACTATCCCCGAGGTTGAGAGACCTAGCAGAGACTTCGAGGTACATCTGCCGCGTCTGCAGACCAGGAGTCTCTATCTTATTCCAGCTTTAGTGGAAAGTTTTCCTTCCTTACAGTTTTTTAGACATTCTGGAGTTAGAGTCGTGTATTACATTTCTGTTATCCTATGTTTCCCGTGAGTTTCCGGGTTTTGGGGAGATATTGTAGACTTCTACATTATTTTTGAGTTGTATATGCCGAGCGGCATTTATATACAGTCTTTCTTTTAGATTTGCTCAGTTTTTACTTAATTATTCCGCAAGTTATGTTGTTTTTTTCCACATTGTTAGTCTTACCTAGTTATAGAGACTAGGTGCCATCACGACATGTTCACGGAGGGCGAACTAGGGTCGTGACACGGACGTATTCCGGGAGATCCCCTTGTACGGCATATTTAAATTGGGACTACGGACGTATTCCGGGAGATCCCCTTGTACTGCATAGTTAAATTGGGACTACGGATGTATTCCGGGAGATCCCCCTGTACTGCATATTTAAATTGGGACTACGGACGTATTCCGGGAGATCCCCTTGTACTGCATAGTTAAATTGGGACTACGGATGTATTCCGGGAGATCCCCCTGTACTGCATATTTAAATTGGGACTACGGACATATTCCGGGATATCCCCTTGTACTGCATATTTACTTTGGGACTACAGACGTATTCCAGGAGATCCTCTGTATTGTGTGATAAACTCGGAACTACGGGACGGGATCCCGGTAGATTTTACTAAAGAAACTATGTTTAAAATACAATTATTTGGAAGCCCAATTGAAAAGCATTTATCTTGAATAAAACTATGTTGAAGGACATTCCTTTGGAAAAGCATATTTGAAAATAATTATCTTGAATAAAACTATGTTTGAAGGATATTCCTTTGGAAAAGTATATTTGAAAGGCGTTTATGTTGAATAAAATTATGTTTGAAGGACATTTTCTTTGGAAAACTATATTGAAAAGTATTATCTTGAAGAAAACTATGTTTGAGAGACATCTCTTGGGAAAGTATATTTCAAAAGAATTCCCATGAAAAAGGATATTACCTTAAAGCTTTCGATATAAAAACTTGCGGGTGAAAGTTTACACTCGAAGATTCTGACCATTTTATTGGGATTTGTGGCTAAGGCCTGATGTGGGGACTAATGCAGTGTTGAGTTACTACTTGCCTTATTGTGTTGTGATTTTCGGACTTGGGTTGTGTTCCCGTCCATCCTTCGGCGTATTATTTTGGTGATCCGTTACTGTTTACTATTTTTCTTCCTTATTGTAGTCGTTCTGTTGTTAGTCATATTTTGTAGATAATAGATAGAGGTTATGTTTTCCGTCATCTCCTGTACCTATGCTTGTTCAGTTTATTAGACCAGTGGTGTCTTGACTAGTCCTCGTCACTACTTCACTGAGGTTAGTCTTGATACTTACTGGGCACCGCCGTGGTGTGCTCATTCTACACTTCTGCACATTTTTTTGTGCAGATCCAGGTATTGTTCGTTAGTAGCTGTGTGGATTCTTGCTGAGGAGATCAAGGTAATCTTTCGTCGCGTTCGCAAGCTTCGGAGTCACCTTCCTATTTTTTGCTTATACTGTTTTACTTACTTTCAAACAGTTGTATTTAGAAGTTGTAGTAAACTCTGTAGAGCTTATGACTTGTACTACCGGGTTTTTGGAATATGCTCATTATATAAAGAATTCTTTTTTTCGGAAAAATATTAGATATTTATTTATTATTGTTGTTATTCCATGAATATTAGGCTTACCTAGTCCTTAAGACTATGTGCCATCATGATACCCAACGGAGGGAAATTTGGGTCGTGACAAGTTGGTATCAGAGCTCTAGGTTCATAGGTGCTACGAGTCATAAGTGAATTTAGTAGAGTCTTGCGGATCGATACGGATACGTCTGTACTTATCTTCAAGAGGCTACCAAACTATTAGGACAATTCCATTTCCTTCATTCCTATCGTGTGAGTTCATTGATTTTTAAGTTTGAAATTTATCATTCCATTCTCTCACGGATGGTGAGGACTCGAGTCGCGGTTCCTGATGATGTTACCCCTGAAACAGATGTCGCTAGGGGCAGAGGCAGAGATAGACAAGGAGCACGTGCCATAATTAGGACACCTACCAGAGCAGCCGTTGAGGAGCCTCCAGCAGTTCCAGTTGGGGGAAAGTCACAAGAGGCGCCCGTTGTTACCCCCAGACTTTAGGAGACCTTAGCACAGTTTCTGAGCATGTTTGGTACATTGGCTCAGGCGGGGTTATTTCAGGTTGCACCAGTTACTTCACCGACTGGGGGAGGAGCCCAGACTCCCACCGCCCACACTCCAGAGCAGCGAGTTCACGTTAGTCAGGTTCCAGGCGTCATGGTGACAAAACCTGTGGTTCCAGTTCAGCTCATGGTCAAAGCAACAACATCTGAGGGGGAGAAGCTTAGATTTTCAAGGTTCAAGAGATATAACCCTCTTACATTCAGCGGTTCTTCAGAGAGTGAACAGGGTTTTCTGGAAGAGTGCCATAGCATCCTCCGCACTTTAGATATTGTTGAGACGAGTGGGGTTGCTTTTATTACGTTCCAGCTTAAGGGAGCAGCTTATCAGTGGTGGCGGGCCTATGATTTGTGTAGCCCGGACGAGTCAGCTTCACTTACATGGGTCAGTTTTTATAGATGTTCTTGAGAGAGTTTGTACCTCAGTCCCTTCGGGATGCATGGATCATGGAGTTTGAGCAGTTGCGCCAGGGAACTATGTCATTATTAGAGTATGCCATCAGATTCAGTGATTTGTCCAGGCATGCACCTGCCTTAGTCGCTACAGTCAGAGATTGAGTCTGTAGATTCATTGAAGGGATCAGGCATGATATTCGGTACAGCATGGCTCGAGAGTTGGAGTCATATGTTTCATTCCAGCAGGTGGTAGGGATCAGTCGCCGGTTAGAGGGTATGTGGAACTGGGAGCGAGAGGACAGACGAGATCAGGAGAGAGAGTCCAGGGAGGCGTGGAGGCCTCGTAGACGGGAGAGATCTGTTGGTCCTTATTTTGGAGGCAGGGTGCGTAACGGTAGAGGTTTTGTGGGTCAGCCAGTTCAGTTGCATTACCGACTTCGCATGGGGTTTCAGGTACTTATGGGTCTCACAGTACTCGTATTGCACAGTTTCCACAGCCACGCTAGCAAAGAGGTTTTTTGAGTGTGGAGATACCATTCACAGGGTGAGAGATTGTCCCAGGCTTCGAGAATATGTGTTACGGCAGGGCATTCAGGTGAGTAGAGGGAGCCCAAGAGGGGGAGGCCCGGCCCATTGATGTGTTTCGTATAATAGGTTGGAGGCCGTTGTGTCAGATGTTATCGTCCAGGTATGTTTTGATTTGTTACAGAGGGACACCATTTGTATTTCATTATATCTCTGCTGGTCGGGACGAGTTCCCTCATTTGTTGCTTCAGTTATGAGTGAGTTTCATGATTTGCACTCTATTTTCGCGTTTGCCCCTGTTGGGAGATTCTGTGAGTGGTAGCCCGTGTCTATCATTTGTTTCTATTCATTATTGAGATATATGAGACTATTCGTAAATTCCTATTGTCCAGTACGGTAGGCTTGATGTGATTCCTGAGTATAGTGGTTACGAGCTGTGATTCTTATGCTCCACCGGTGTGAGAGCCAGCACGTGCTGTAATTTTGTTGAAGGAAGTGATTTAATGAAAAGTTCCAGTTGGTGGGATTTATATATATATATATATCCTATTTGTGATTTAGAGTTGAGGACGAAACCCTCATGATTTCATGTGATTTGAAGTGTTTGAACCGGGCTGTGTACCGTGATAAAAGTTATACCAGGATGGGATCCTTGTGATTTGTTCATGTGCTTTAATTCTTTCCTTTTTATATTGTTTTGTAGGTTAGCATTGATAGAGTTTTGTGCATGTCGGGCTTGTTTGATAGTTTCCTTATATGATCTTCTTTTTATATTCAGTCATTTTTGTTATGTACTCCTTGAGTTTTAGCTTGCGGGGTGTGTGCCTGGTGGTATTAGTTGTGGCTTGGTGATTCGGGTGTCAAAATATGATGTCCTCGTGTTTCTTGCATTATTATCAGCGTGATGGAGGTTTGAAACAGAGTTCTATCGGATATGAGGCTAATTGTCGGTGCTAAGTTGATTTCGGGCAGTTATTGTGATCAAAAGTGTTATTAAAGGCCTATGTGTGGTGTGTTATGTTGTGTTCGTACCTTGTGGTTGTAGGCATGAGTTTATGTAGCTTGTTAAGACTGATACCAGATATGGATTTAGAATCGGGTCTTGTGGAAATGAAGAGAAGGTGAGAATTTGGGGTCTGAGGCTTATCGGTGTTAGTAGAAAGGCTAAATCGCAGTTGATAAGGTGTCGTCAGGCTTATGTAGATTGGGGTGACGTGGGATCACCCGCGAGAGTATTTTAGAAGTGTGCATTCAGTGATTTGAAGACTTCGAGGCGAATATTGGCACGTTCGAGGACGAACGTTTGATTTGAGATGGGGAGAATGTAATGACCTGACTGGTCATTTTGAGAATTTAAGCTCCGTTCGGTGGAATAGGTCTTGAACAGCTTCACATCATGTATATCGACCTGCGTGCATGGTTGGATTCAGCTACCGGATGATTCAGAGTCAAATTGGAAGAAGTATTTTAGTTTTGGAAGCTTAAGCGGTGGAATTTGACCGGAATTTGACTTTTTATGTAAACGGCTCCAGAATAAGTTTTGGATAATTTCAACATATTCATATGGTGATTTTGAGCTTAGGTGTGCGTCCGGATTTAGACTTGGAGGTCCGTGGAGTAATTTGAGGCAATTCGGCAAAAGTTGGAAAATTTGAAGTTTGGAAAATGGAGTAGTTTGACCACAGTTGAATTTTTGGTATATCGAGGTCGAAATGCGATTCTGAGAGTTGGAACAGCTCCATTAAGTCAATTGGGACTTGCCTGCAAAATTTGACGTCATTCCGGGTTGGTTTGATAGGTTTCGGCACGAGTTTTAGAAGTTGGAAGATTTGGAAGTTCATAAGTTCGATTCATGGTGCAATTTGTAGTTTCGTCGTTGTTTGATATGATTTGAGGCCTCGAGCGGGTCCATGTTAGGTTATTGAACTTATTGGTATGTACGGACGGGGTTGGGCTCAGGTGAGTTTCGGATAGGTCTAGGTTATGTTGCGCTTGTTTTTGAAATTTCGGCGTCGTTTCTTCAAGCATAAATGGTACCACATTAAGCAAATGAGCTCCAATTTCTGTTTTGATTGAAGCATTAGATCCGTATCATAATTATGGAGCTATAGCAAAGAGAATCGTCTAATTTGGACATCGTATGAGGAAGTTATGCTCATTTTAGTGTCAGAGAAGAGAGCTAGTGCTGGTGTTCCGCAGATACGAAATTGGGTCCGCATCCGTAGGTGCGCAAAATGGTCCGCAAATGCAGAATTGACAGCTGAAATGCGCAGGTGCGGTATTTTGGTCGCAAATGCGAAAATCCCTGAGTATAACAAAGTCAGATCGCGTCATTTTAATATCTTGAGCATATCTTGAGTTCTAGAGCTCCGATTGAGGTCATTTTCGCGGAGTTCTTCTCATATTTTCATGGGGGTCAGTATCTAAGTATAATTTTTGTATTTAAATATGGTTACAAAAGTTTTTTTTTTTTTGAATTAATCCATATTTTGATTGGAGAATTGGGGGTTTTATCCAAAACTTTTCTAAAGAGAATAATTGGGTCTGAACATCGATTTGGTATCAGAATTTGATGAAATTAGTATGGTTGGACTCATAATTGAATGGTTGTTCGGATTTTTGTAAAAAATTTCGGCTTCCAAGGTGCGGGCCCGGGGTCGACTTTTGGGTCGATTTCTAGATTTTTATAAAGATTGAGACTTTATGATCCGGAATAGTTCCTTATGAGTTTTATTTGTGTTTTGAAGTTATTTTGATTAGATTTGAGCCGTACGGAGGTCTTTTCACCCGAGGAGTTCATTTTAGAGTACCAGGTTGTCTTCTTTGAGGTAAGTATCTTGCCTAACCTTGTGTGGGGAAATTTCCCCTTAGGATTTGAGTCTTCTATGTTGATTGTAGCCCGTGTACGCGAGGTGACGAGTGTGTGCTCGGACTTATTTGTAGAAGGTTGACCTTTTAGGGTTCTTAGGTCCTTATATTCACCTTGTATGAAGTTGTTTTTGATACGCTTGAGTTCTAAATTACTAGTTTCACCCCTACATGCTTTGATTAGAGCTAATTGTTTAGGATTTACCCTTACCGCCTACTTGACCCTGATTTTGACTTAACCAAAGGTTTTACCTCTTCTATCGTCATGCTATATTTTCATAAACTTCCTATAATTAATTGAATTGTTGAAAATCTCTCATAATTGCTCAACCTCATAAGGGGTTTAGATAACTTATATCTTAGTCGACTTGTCCTTAATTGGAATTATTTGACTTGTGTTGGCTTCTTATTGTTGACTTGAATTTTGTGGATTTGTTGCCTTGTCTTGTTTTTCCCTGGTCAAGTTGTTCTCTTTACACTTAGCATTCTTTACCGTGATTATTCCATGTGAACGATGTTCTTCTGTTTCTTTGTGAATTGAAGTTCTTGTATTGATTTATTCGTCGGACCTTGTATTATTTTCATGATTTCCTTGTATTTGATGTGGTGATGTACGAGTTTTCTGCCGTGCTTTAATTGTTGTCTTTGCTTGTTGCACTACACATTTAAATTGGGACTACGGGCGTATTCCGGAAGATCCCCCTATACTACATATTTAAATTGGGACTACAGACGTATTCCGGGAGATCCCCCTGTACTGCATATTTAAATTGGGACTACGGATGTATTCCGGGAGATCACCCTGTACTGCATATTTAAATTGAGACTACGGATGTATTCCGGGAGATTCCCCTGTACTGCATATTTAAATTGGGATTATGAACGTATTCCGGGAGATCCCCCTGTACTGCATATTTACTTTGGGACTACGGACGTATTCCGGGAGATCCCCTAGCACTGCATATTGTTTGGGACTACGTACGTATTCCGGGAGATCCCCTAGCACTGCATATTGTTTGGGACTACGGGCGTATTCCGGTAGATCCTCTGTATTGTGTGATAAATTCAGAACTACGGGACGGGATCCCGGTAGATTTTACTAAAGAAACTATGTTTGAAAGACAATTATTTGGAAGCCCAATTGAAAAGCATTTATCTTGAATAAAGCTATGTTGAAGGACATTCCTTTGGAAAAGTATATTTGAAAACAATTATCTTGAATAAAACTATGCTTGAAGGATATTCCTTTGGAAAAGTATATTTGAAAGGCATTTATGTTGAAGAAAACTATGTTTGAAGGACATTTTCTTTGAAAAAGTATATTGAAAACTATTTATCTTGAAGAAAACTATGTTTGAGATACATCTCTTGGGAAAGTATATTTCGAAAGAATTTTCCATTAAAAAGTATATTACCTTAAAGCTTTCGATATAAAAACTGCGGGTGAAAGTTTACACTCGAAGATTTTGACCATTTTATTGGGATTTGTGGCTAAGGCCTGATGTGGGGACTAATTAGTGTTGAGTTACTACTTGCCTTATTGTGTTGTGATTTCCGGACTTGTGTTGTGTTCCCGTCCATCCTTCGGCGTATTATTTTGGTCATCCGTTACTGTTTACTATTTTTCTTCCTTATTGTAGTTGTTCTGTTGTTAGTCATATTGTGTAGATAATAGATAGAGGTTATGTTTTCCGTTATCTCCTGTTCCTATGCTTGTTCAGTTTATTAGACTAGTGGGTGTCTTGACTAGTCCTCGTCACCACTTCACTGAGGTTAGTGTTGATACTTACTAGGCACCGCCATGGTGTGCTCATTCTACATTTCTGCACATTTTTTTGTGCAGATCCAGCTATTGATCGTTAGTAGCTATGCGGATTCTTGCTGAGGAGATCAAGGTAAACCCGTCGTCGCGTTCGCAGGCTTCGGAGTCACCTTCCTATTCTGTGCTTATACTGTTTTACTTACTTCCAAACAGTTGTATTTAGAAGCTGTAGTAAACTTTGTAAAGCTTATGACTTGTACTACCGAGTTTTGGGAATATGCTCATTGTATAAAGAATTCTTTTTTTCGGAAAAATATTAGATTTGTATTTATTACTATTGCTATTCCATGAATATTAGGCTTACCTAGTCCATAAGACTAGGTGCCATCACGTTGCCCAACGGAGGAAAATTTGGGTCGTGATAGTAGCACCTGGGTGAATATAATATCGTGAACTGTGTGCCTCCTCTATAATCCTCTACCTCAGGCCATTAACATTAGGAACACATAGGCGACCCTGAAGTCGCAAAACACCATCCTCGCCAATAAAAACCTCTTTGGCACCACCCTGTAGTACCGTCACTCTGAGAACTGCCAAGTACGGATCATCGAACTGTCGAGCCTTGATCTATTCCAATAATGAAGACTGAGCAACAACACACGCAAGAACTCGGCTGGGCTCTGAAATGTCCAGCCTCACAAGCCTGTTAGCCAAGGACTGAATGTCCAAAGCTAGTGGCCTCTCCTTTGCTGAAATGAATGCCAAGCTACCCATACTCTCTGGCGTCCTGCTTAAGGCATCTGCAACCACATTCATCTTTCTCGGATGATAAAGCATAGTGATGTCATAGTCCTTCAACAACTCAAGTCATCTACGCTACCTTAAATTAAGATCTCGCTATTTGAACAAGTGCTGCAAGCTGCGGTGGTCGCTATAGACCTCACAAGACACCCCATACAAGTAATGCCTCAAAATCTTAAGAGCATGAACAAACCTCCGCATCTCCACCTCTCGAGCCATGTTGGCCCTAATACCAGCGTGAAACCCTACTACAAACCTCTGCCACTCTCTCTACGTCAGTAGGAAGTATCATAAGTGCATGACGAGATAACTCAGAAAACCTCGCCTCGTAGTCAGTCACTAACATTTGACCCTGCTCCAACTGCTCAAACTGGTACCGCGGCTCTTCCCTCTCAGAGGATGGAATATACCTGTCCAGGAATAGTTGAGTGAAGTATTCCCAAGTGATGGGAGGAGAATCCGCTGGCCTGCCAAGAACATAAGACTGCCACCATCTACGCGCCCTGCCCTCTAGCTGGAAAGTAGTGAAGTTGACTCCATGAGACTCTAGTATCCTCAAGTTGTGCAGTCTGTCCCTGCACCTATCAATAAAATCTTGAGCATCCTCATGACGCTTGTCCTCGAAGAAAGGAGGGTGCAGTCTGGTCCATCTGTCTAATAGCTTCTGCGGATCACCGTCCGCAGCTGGTCTAGGCTTAGGTGCTGCTGCTACTACTGGCTGGGCCCCACCTGCGGGCAATGTACCCGAGGTCTGATAAATCGTAGTTGCATGCCCTGGGGCCTGGGCAGTAGGGTCTGTGCTCCCCCTCCCGCTTGAGATGTGGCCAGGTCCGCTGGAAATAAACCAGCTTGGGTCATAGTGTCCATGAACCACATCATACGGCCCATGACCTCCTGAAAGCCCGGTGCTATCATGAAATCCACTGGGGCAGGATCTGCTACGGGCACCTCGGCCTGCTTCTCAGTAATAGGGTCCTCTACTGGATCCGCTGGTGGTGCAACTGGGGCAGCTCTGGGACGCCCTTGTCCCCCTCCTCGGGCTGGTGCCCTTCCTCGGCCTCGGCCTCGGCCTCGGCCTCTAGCGACGGGGGTAGATGACCCTCCCGGGTCTGGAACGTCGGTTGTGCGCGTCCTCACCATCTGTGAGAGAATAGAAGAGTGAGATTTAATATACTATCAATTGCACGACAGAAAATGAATAAAGAGAGATTTCCTAACACCCTATAGCCTCTCGAAGATAAATACAGACGTCTTCATACCGATCCGCAAGACTCTATTAGGTTTGCCATTACTTGTGAGACCTACGTGAACCTAGAGTTCTGATACCATGTTGTCACGACCCAAATCCTAATCTAGGTCGCGATGGCGCCCAACACCGATGTTAGGCAAGCCAACACAATTAGTCTAGTGAGTTCCATTTAACTTTATGAAACTTTATTCACAATACTTGACTTTTTGTCACAAGCATGAGAAAATAACAAATATCAAAGGAATATTTAATTGCAATGATCAAGAAGTTAAAATTAAATAGTTACATTTCAAAAAAAGAAATGGTCTACTAATGTGTGTGCCAGAAACTGGTGTCACAAGTGTACAGGCATATAGTGGAAGGAAATAAAAAGAATACATCTATCCTACTATCTGAATAGATATAGACAAAATAACAAAAGGGAAAGACTCCAACGTGCTATTGAACGGCATCAAAAGAGGCAGCTCACCGTGGAATCTCTGATCTCGAGAAGTCAAGAACGTGCTCAGGGCTGATAACCAGATGCACCAACCTTAGAACCTATAAATTTAAGTACAGAAGCGTAGCATGAGTACATAAACATTATGTACCCAGTAAGTATCCAGTCTAATCTCGAATAAGTAGTGATGAGAGGTCGAATTGACACTTACTAGGGCCAAACAATTTATTTAAATATAAGGCTAAGCATGAATATCAAAGATGAATAAAAATAAAGACCAGAAATGACAATTCTTTCCACAAGTACATTTATGTGTCAATTCCTATCAAACAGGTTACTAATTTATTCTCCAGGGCATCTTAACGGTTTAACAATCACAGAAAAATGTACCAAGCAAATATCATGCACATAACATGCCGAGGGTGTACGGCCTGGTCTAAATAAATAATAAATACGCACTGCCGAAGGGTCGAACGGCGCGAACCATAGATGCATCTATTACCCCGCTCAAGAATCATACGTGTGACGCGGTCAAATATTAATAATAGAGTTACCCGCTCATGAATCATAGATGCAACGCAGGAACTCATAGGTATACACATTCAAGCAGTCAATCCAGAATTTAACAAGAAAATAAATTACCCAAGGAAACAACAAATTTCTCTTTTAATGGTCAAGAAGATGGTGTTTAATAGTAGCTACACACGGACTCTCATCACCTCGCGCGTACGTAGCCCCCTTGAAATAGTAGCAATAATTGATCAAATCACCTATGGGGACAATTCCCTCTTACAAGGTTAAAAAGGAGACTTACCTCCCTTCGAGCCTACTTCCAACTCAAAAACGCGTCCGAACCTCCGAATTCGTCACCTCGCAACTCGAAACTAACCAAACATCACATAAAACTAATATATCTATTCTCAAAGATTCACAATTTCCCTATTTAAATGGTTACCCAACCTAGTTTGCAAGATTTCCTAAAATTCACCTCCGGGCCCACATGCTCGGATTTCGGAAATTTTTAAGGGGAGTTGCTACCCGTAACCTAAGGATCAATAATATATGATTTTTACTAGATTCCATGACAAATTTCGTGTTTAAATCCTATTTTTATCAAAACCCTAGGTTTTACTCTCAACCCATAATTTTCACTAATCTTTGTATGTTAATCTACTCAAAAACTAAGTAATAAACTCACATTAAGTAGGAAATACATTACCTCAAGGAGTTAAATCGAAATCTCTGCGCCCAAGGTTGTAATAAATGCCCTAAAATATGCCTAAGTCTCGACCTTAAAACGACTTCACTGCCTCCAGTGCTTTCACACCTGTGGCGAGTGGACCGCACCTGCGGTCTCGCGTATGCGGACCAAGGTTCGCATCTGCGGAAAGGGAGGGGCTGGGAGGGATCGCACCTACGGAAGGGGACCTGCACCTACGGCTCCGCTTCTACGAAGAAAGGACTGTATCTACGGATCCTGGGCACCCTCTCGATGGCCGCATCTGCGAGGCTTCGAGCGCATCTGCGACTGGCCAATCGCAGGTGCGGTCGCACCAGATCTGGTGCACCAGTAGCTCTTTTAGAGCTTGAACTTGCCTCACGCGACATCGGAATGGAATTTGGGGCCCCTGAGGCCCCGTCCAAACATACCAACAAGTTCTAATATCATAACACGGACTCGCTCGAACCTTTGAACGCCCAAAACAACATTAAATCTAAGAATCATACCCCAAAACCAACTAAATTCAACTTATAAAGTTTAAGTTCTTATATTCACTTCCAACACGCCGAAACGTACTTATACTACTCGTAACGACACCAAATTTTGCGAGCAAGTCATAAATGACACCACGGAACTATTCCCGGTCTCGGAATTCCGTTCGGACCTTGATATCACTAAAACACGTTCCAAACCTCAATTTTCGAACTTCAAGAATCATATTTCACTATTTGGCGTCGAAATGCTCCCGGGTCATCCAAAACCTGTTTCGAACATACGCCCAACTCCGAAATCATCATACGAAACTATTGGAACCTTCAAATCCCGATTCCGATGTCGTTTGTTAAAAAATGTTGAATAAAGTCAAACTTGGCCTTTAGGGCCACCCTTAAGGTACTAAGTGTTCCAATTCCAACCCAAACTCTTTCACATCCCGAACCAACAATCCCCCGCAAGTCATAAACCAGTAAAAGCAAGTATGGAAAGTCTTATTTAGGAGCACGGGATTCTAGAAAGCAAAACGAATAGTCGAGTCTTTACAAGTTAACATAGTACTCCATCTGTCTTACATTTTTACGAGTCAAGTTTGAATCGAATAAATGAACAAGAAATTAACAATAAAGAGAAATTACCTGAGGCAAAATAGCACAAAATTAAACATAACGAAGACACAAATGATGCGGAAACGAACTAAAACGAACTGAAAAAAACGGAAACTTGTGATGTAGCCATTTGGAAGCTCTTTTAGGTGTAAATTTCACAAATGGTAAACTATGACCTTTTTTCACCAATGTCATATAACTTTATTTTGTCGCCCAAAATCATAAAACTTTTACTAACCAAAATCATAGTTACCGAAAAACATATTTTTCCGGTAGTATTTTCTTATTCTGCATTTTTTATTTTTTATTTTTAGTCTAATAAATAATATCCCAATCAAAATTGGAGAAATATATATTTTTAGCCGCTTTTAATAATAATAACCAATAAAGTATATGTATATGTGTGTGTGTGTGTGTTTACTCACATACTTTATTTTTTTATTTCATAATCACTTAATGAGTCTGAATGGGTCTAAATGATTAAGATGTATAACAAACACTTAATTTAATTAAGATGCTATCATCCACATTCACTACTAACCACCGTCGTTGCACGCCATTATTATCTGCCACCATGTACAACCATTACCATACTCAACTACCACCACCGACCACACCATACTCAAACCCCACCTATCACAATCATCCTTAGCCATAAGCGTCACCACTATCATTATCGATGACCATCACCCAGCCCCACCATTATGGGCTACCACCATCTATCTCCCCCACCATTATCTGCTAACACCACTACCATCATCCTCAACTACCACCATTCACTCACCTCCACTATCACAACCAACCACCCTTACCACTCTAATAAACCATAGCCGTCACGTCCCCCAATATAAACTATTACCAGCCACCACCACCTTTCTCAACCACAATTACCATAACCAATCATCACTAGTTATTACCTAGAAGCAGCACTATCAACTAATATCACTACCAACCACCGCTTCCAATCAGCTACACTTTGCAAAAATTCGTGTAATGCGGTATAACTTCAATGGTGACCCCAAAAGTGAGTATATATAAAAATGTCTGGACATCTTAACATTTAATAAATAAATGAGGCCTAAATGATCATATTTGTGTAAATCACCCTTTGTTGTCGTATATTTGAGTGAAAATAGCATGAGCTTGCCAATTTTCAGACAGGTAATCAAAAAATAGCCAGCATTTGTAATGATTTTAAAAAATAACCGCTATTTTATACGGAGATATAATCTGGACAAAAATACCCTAGCTGAAACATGAAAAGTTTCATCGTTATATGATGGATTATGGAGCTCATGCGTATAAACTTTCAGCATATTATGTTAGAACTCTAGCACATTATGAAATTCCAGCACATTATGTTGGAATCTCATATGTAAAAAATTTGAACTCCATCATATTATGCTGCAATTTTCCCAGATTTTAAGAATATGTTTGTTCAGATTATATCTTTACATGAAAAAATGGCTAAATTTTAATTACTTTTGAAACTGTTACTATTTTTTATTTACCAATTGTAAATCATGTTTTTTTCCTCCCTACTAGTATAAGAACCTGCGCGATGCGCGGATAATTTAACAGAATATTAGTCTTATAAATTATGATCTAATATATCATATTAACTTAATAGTTATTATTTGTATTGTATTATTTAATATAGTGTGCCGAAATATAACACAATCTATACAAAATTAAAGGATACACATCATATAGTAATCAAATAAATTGTTTGATCCTTTTTATTTTATTATTGAATTAGGAAGTACTTAGTACTATTCATAATTTTCTTGAGTGTTATTTATTTATATTTTATTTTTAATTAATTTAAAATATAAATATTATAAAATCATCTATATCCCCCTCTCTTCGTACATTCCTTTCTACTATAATACTTATTTGATTTGTTTTCAAATTTTGTATTTTATTATAATTTAAAATAAAGTAACTTTTTTTACTAAATTATAATTTAGAATTCATCAAAAGTATATATAATATGCTTATCTTATGTTTAATATCCTAATAGTATCATTATATTTTTGTATTTTTCATTTGAATTGAAAGTTTATTTAGTTTTTTATTTTGTGTTTTATTTTAAAATAATTTCAAAACTTCAATTTGAAACTACTCCCAAATTTGAAAGGATAATTTTTATTACAAATTTTATTTTTTATTATAGTTAATTTTATATATTTTTCTAAATATTTGTAAAACTCCAACTTGAAGGTATTCCCGAGTTTGATATATATATATATATATATATATATATATATATATATACATATATATATATTCTTTTATTTTTTATTTTTTTTGTTTTAAAATATTTGTTAAACTCCAACTTGAAACTACTCTCCAATTTGAATGGACAGTTTTTTTTCTTTTTTTATTGTAGTTAATTATAAGATATCTGTATTTATATAATTTAAACACAGTAACCAATTAATTAAAAAATTTAAATTCAAAGGTTTATTAGTTAGAAAGGGAGTAACCAAAACAACTCCCCAACTTGAATAGGTAACTTTTTTTTGTTTTTATTTTTCAATATTTTCGTTTTTTACTGTAACTAATTTAATTTTTTATTTTTTATTTTAAAATAATTTTATACTCCAACTTGAATACTCCCCAGTTTGAGTGTCACTTGAAAAATATTTTATCTAAACAATGCCTCTTGACTTCTTATATTTTTCATTTGAATTGAAAGTAATTTTATTTCTTTATTTTTGTTTTTCATTTTAAAATAATTTTAAAACTCCAACTTGAAACTACTTATTTATATATTTTCATTTTTTGTTATGGCTAATTTAATTTTTTTATTTTAATATATTTATTTTTTAAACTCCAACTTGAAACAACTCTCCAATTTAAATGGGAAATTTCTTGTCATTTTTATAGCTAATTATAAGATATCTATATTTATTATTTAAAATAGAGTAACCAATTAATTCAAAATTTAAAATTCAAAAGATTTTTTAGTTAGAAAGGTAGTTTATTTTGTCTTAAAACTCCATATTGAAACTACTCCCAAATTTGAATTGGCAAGTTTTTATTTTTTTTAATTTTGTTTTTTATTTAAAATAATTTTAAAATACTAACTTTGTTGGAACTTTGTCTTAAAAATCTATACTTGACGTCTTATTGTTATGCCACTTGGCATCATATAATTATTTACTTCTCTTTTGTATATAGACATATAAAGACTACTGAATTAGAAAGAAACTACTCTCCAATTTAAATTGGTAACTTTTTATTTCTTTATTTCCTTTTTTATTTTAAAATAACTTTAAAATTCTAAATTGAAACTGTTACGACCCATTTTCTGAACAAGCCATGACCGACACCCAATCACTAAACATGACCGAGCGAACCATCTACCTTTATCAAATCTATTATAACTTCAAACTTTATATGCAACAAAGGAAATACTTTAATCAAATACTTTTAATTACTTTAGGTATCTAAAATAAACTAGCTCCAAAAATTTATTCGTAGTAACTACTGATATATTGCAAAATTATTATTTAAAATACCTAAATCTTAACTCACTGACTGTATCTATGAAGCCTCTACTGATAAACTGACTCATTGTTCGGGATACGAGATTTTCTGGCCAGTTCTCTATGTAAACGAGGAAATAGCTAAATAATGATGACTCAAAGGAGTACTCCACGAACAAAAGCGGAGCTCACCAATAGCACTAGAAGTGAGGGAAGTCCTAACCAGTAGTCTGCTCGCCTGCAAAATCGGTTCCTACATTGTACCACAGAACAACGTAGGTTCCCAAAAAAGAACGTCAGTACCATCTATTGTACTCAGTGAGTCTCAACGACAGGGGACAAAACTTTAATAAAATATAAATTACGAGCAAAAATTCTAAAGGCATAGAAACTTAAAGCTTCTAAGAACAATTCTAAAATAATTTCATAATAGCAGTTTGTGAATATTCTAGAAGAATTTTTTTTCCTTTTCTTTATTATTAAAAATAATACTTCACTTTACACTTTGGGAGTTCCGACTATCCTGACCTATTTCTGTCTTAGTCACGGGTTCAATTCCAGCCTGATCGAATAGGCCCAATCCACGAGGTGCCACTCGCTTCATGGTTCTCAGCGCTCATGTATCATAACTTAGCCTGACTAAGTAAATTATCAGCAACGAGACCCTCGGCTCGTGTGCTCCCTACTTTGGTACAAGTGGTTTCAGGAAGTCAACGCCTTGGTCAGGACCCTCGGCCTGGACGATGACCCCTTCTCAGAATAAAGGATACTGCCAAAAATCTTTTCTTTCTAAAACTTCATCTTGCGACTTTTCAAGTCTAAATCTTTTGTGGAACATCCTATACATACTCATACTGGCATCCTTAAATGTAAAGCATAGCATAAGAATGAAATAAACATTCAAAAGTATATCTAAAGATTCTTTTTTCTTCATAAATTTTCAACATGAAAATGGAATATAACAATAATACAAAAATCTGAAAATTTATGCACATATATCATAATAAATCATCTAAACATTTGCTAGAACAATTCTAAGTTAATAGGTAATCACTCGCTCCAATTATGTACATATAAATTCTTTTAACCAATTCATCAAACACCTTGTAAGCGTACTTTTGTGAGTTAAACCACTTTAGTAAATGGTTATATCAACTCACCTCAAAACTCCTTGAGTCAATATATAGGCCCCAGTCCAATTTATACCCGTCAAATAATTGATTCTACAACAATCAGTGTATTTGAATTAATTTAAAAGTTTCACACCTAAACATGGAACTTACTGTTGATATAGAGAAGGAAGGGAATTAACTATTCGTTTCTTACCTACTACTACTTTTGGATATTTACAATAGGGAATTTTATATACCTGAGTTCAAGAATTTGTGATTTTTGAAGAACCCTAGAATTTTCATTGTAATTTTGTGGCTGCCTCTTTTTCGTATAAGGCTTTAAGCCCTTTTGTTGTGACTGAGTAAACAGAACGTGAGGCGTTCTGTTTTGCCGTATTGTTGCCCTTCTGTTCAGTTCTTTTTGGTTTGTTTGAATACGGCTTCTGCATACGTCCTTCTCATTAAAAGTCTTTAAGCCTTTATCTTTTTTTTTTCTCTTTTCGTTTTATTTTGCCTTAACTAACAATTAATAATATTCACTGTTTAAAAATTACTAATATTAAAATTATTAATATTCACCTAATTGTATATCCAATTCTTTATAAATAGATGAGTAACTCAAAATCAATAACAAGTAATTAAATCCGTAATAGAAGTATAATTTGAGATTAAAAAAAATAAATTCTATATTTAGCGTGTCTTGAAACTTTTATATATAGGAGGAGTGTTACAATCTTCCCTCCTTAAAAAAATTCGTACTCGAATGTTGCTAGAGCCTTATTCTTAAGCTAACAATCATCTTTTAAGTCCTTGAAATTTTTAAGTGTTCTTAGCACTACTCACTTTCCCAAGGGACTTAAAATTTTGGCTAACTCACTAAATTTTTCAAAAATTTCGGCGGAGTCTCCCCTGTAAATTGGACTATCCAAAAGAATATCCTTGTCCCAAATACCACAACTACACCAACCACAACCAAATATACCATAATAGGCTATTCATAGTGTCATGACCCAAATTCCCCTCCGTTGGGTATCGTGATGCCACCTAGTCTTAGGGACTAGGTAAGCCTAACATTTCCACTGAACAACAGCAATAATAAAGGAATTTAAAATTTTGAATAGAATTCTAGACAGAGTTTACAATTTTCCAAAATCCGGTAAGTACAAGTCATAAGCTCTACGAAATCCTTCTACCAAATCTAAGTACAACTATCCAGGAATAAGTAAGTACAATTGAATAGAAATAAAACAGGAAGATGACTCTGAAGCCTGCGAACGCAGCAGCAGGTTACCTTGAGTCTCCTCAGCAACAATCTACGCAACTACCAACAACAATAACCTGAAGCTGCACATAAAAATGTGCAGAACTGTAGTATGAGCACACCACAGAGGTGCCCAGTAAGTATCAAGACTAACATCGGTTAAGTAGTGACGAGGACTAGTCAAGACACCACCGGTCTAATAAGTAAAAGGCGAGATGTATAAATGACCGGACCAAAATTTCTATCTAAAGATTTCTCAATGTAATAATAATACGATCGAATAATACGGAAGAAAATTCAATAATCACGATCAATGGACAGCATAATAGGAATACGCAAAGGGAATGCAAAGGATGCAATCCAAATGGCGGGAACTACAACCTAACAAAAACACAAGCAACTCAGCACTACATCAATTTATTCACGTCAGGCCTTAGCCAATGACTCAATAAAACTGGTCAAACTTTCGAGTGAAAACCTTTAAATCGTGAGTTCATTTTGAAAACTTTAATGATATAATCATTTCGGAATAGATAAATTTCTTCTTTGAAACATACTTTCGTTGAATGTGTATTTATCTATTTTTTATAAAAAGAAATCTTTATAACATAGTCTATTCAAATATGGGGTGTTCAAATACACTTTCCCAAATACTGCCTTTTTCAAGTATCTTCAAAATACGTGATGTTCAAAATATATTTTCCCAAGTACTGCTCTTTCAAATATCATCAAAACACGTGATGTTCAAAATATATCCAAGTACTGCTCTTTCAAATATCATCAAAATACGTGATGTTAAAAATATATTTTTCCCAAGTACTGCTCTTTCAAATATCATCAAAATACGTGATGTTCAAAATATATTTTCCCAAGTACTGCTCTTTCAAATATCATCATTCTGCAAGACAAATGTTTTTCAAATGTACTTTCGGAAAGAAGTCCTTTAGACATAGCTTTTCCTGGAGATAATTACTTTTCAGCTATACTTTTCAATATATATATTTATATCTTTCGATTCAAATCTCCTCAATCATAAAAGTACCGGAACTCAGTCCGCCACTCAGAATTTGTCATGCAATGCAGTACAGGGGGAAAGCTCCTAGATCTCTATCTGTAGTCCCAATTTAAATATACGATGCAGTACAGGCGGAAAGCTCTCGGATCTCTGTCCGTAGTCCCAATTTAAATATGTGATGCAGTACAGAGGGAAAGCTCCCGGATCTCTATCCATAGTCCCAATTTAAATATGTGATGTAGTACAGGGGGAGAGCTCTCGGATCTCTGTCCATAGTCCCAATTTAAATATGCAATGCAGCCACTGAGGAAAACAACCAGAATGCGACAGAAAATAACATATATTGCCACAACCGCGCGAAAGCAAACAAGGTCGAACACAACGTGCGATGAGCAAATCAATACAAAGGCTTAATTCAAAAAAGTAGTAACAACTCGCTCATAAGAAGTAGCCACTGAGAGGAATGCCAAACACGAAGGGAGAACAACATAACGAGGGGAACACAAGACAAATATAGCAACGATTCTATACATTCAAGTTCGCAACCAAGAACCAAATCATCCCGGCAAGGGAATCAGCTACAACCAATCTCACTTAGACAATTAGCTTCATCGAATAAACTCAGTTTGATCAATGCTCAGTAAATAGGCAACATATGAAGGAAGACATAGCATAACGGTAGGAAAAACAAAGTCTTCATTTAAGTCAATTAAGATCATATAAGAAACAAGGAATGCTAGGCAAGTACTTCTAACTTGAACAGGAGGAGATGAGACTAGAAATCAGGAATTCAGATATAACAAGTTCAATTCATATACGGGGAACATAAGGACCCAAAAATCCCTAAAAGGAAATCTATTTGCAAATAAGTTCGAGTACACACTCGTCACCTCGTGTACGCGGACTACAATCAACATAGAAGACTCAATCCTAAGGGGTAGTTCCCCCACACAAGGTTAGGCAAGATACTTACCTCAAAGAGGACAACCCAGTACTCAAAAATAGACTTCTCATGCGGGATGGCCTCCGGACGGCTCAAAATCCACTAAAACAACTTCAAAATACATATAAAACGTATAAGGAACGATTCCGAATAATAAAGTTTCAATCTTTGCAAATTTATAAAAATCGACCCAAAAGTCGACCCCCGGGCCCGCACCTCGGAACCTGATAAATTTTACAAATTCCGATTATCCATTCCGATATGAGTTCACCCATACTAAATTTATCCAATCCCGATAACATTTGGTCATTCAAATCATGAATTTTCATTTTTGAAGTTTTCTTTCAAAACCCACAATCCCCTCAACCCAAAACACAATTTAAATGATAAAAACAAGAAATAATTCATGAAATATATTTAATTATAGTGAAAGAACACTTACGCATCCGATTTGTGTGAAAACCCCTCAAAGAATCGCCCAAAACCGAGTTCTAGAAGTCAAAATATCTTTAAAATGGTGAAACCCCCGATTTTGCAAACTTATATTCTGCCCAAGTGTTTTGTGAATCGCGATCGGGGGAATCGAGGTGCGATCGCATAGAAGGAAAATGAAGCTGGTGTAAGATGTGCTCCGCGATCGCGGAGAATCTTATGCGATAGCGTACAAGGGGCAGGCTGGCTTCCGCGATCGCGGATGGAATCATGCAAACGCATTGAACGATTTTGGGGTGGTCCGCATTAATGTTGCGCCAACGCGAAGGGCTATTCGCGATCGCACAGAAGGACATCAGAAGGCAGATAACATCAGTTCTAAAAGTGGGGAAAATGATCAGTGGTCCACCCGGAACACATCCGAGGCCCCCGGAACCCCGTCCAAATGCACAAACAATTCTTATAACTTAATACGGACTCGCTCGAGGTTCCAAATCACATAAAATAACACCAAAACGACGAATCAAACCAAAAAATCAATGAAATTCCTCACAACTTCTTTAAACACCAAATTTTACATTTAAGGTCCGAATCACGTCAAACTAAGTCCGTTTCTTACCAAATTTCACAGATAACACATATAAATCATATTGAACCTGTACCGGGCTCCGGAGCCATGATACGGGCCCAATATCACAGGTTTCACCTCAAATTTCATTTTCAGAAACCTTTATATTTTTCAGAAAACAATTTTCTTTAAAAATTCATTTCTCGGATTTGGGACCTCGAAATCCGATTTCGGGCATATGCCCAAGTCCCATATTTTCCTACGGACCCTCCGGGACCGTCAAATCACGGGTCCGGGTCCGTTTACCAAAAATGTTGACCAAAATCAACTTTATTTAAATTTCTAATACAAAATTATCATTTTAATTAGTTTTTCACATAAAGGCTTCCCGGGCTGCGCACGCAAATTGAGGTGAGATAGAAGGAGGTTTTCACGACCTCGAACACAGAATTAGATAGAATACACGGGATGACCCTTTTGGGTCATCACAATCTCCCCCACTTAAACAAACGTTCGTCCTCGAACGTGCTAAGATTCACTTTGAACTCATCCAATCACTGATTGCGCATTCCCAACACACACCCGCGGGTGATCCCTCGTCACCCCAACCTACATAAGCCTGATGACACCATCACAACTGCCATATAGCCTTCTCACCATTATCGATAAGCCTCGTACCTAAATTCCTCACTTTCTACTCATTTCCAAAAGACCCGATTCGGAATCCATATCCGGCATTAGCCTCAACCAGCTGCATCAACTCAGGTCTACGCCATAAGGCACGGCCACAAAACATAGCACATCACACATAGGCTCAATAGCACTTTTGATCACCATAACTGCCTGAAATCAACTCAACATTGGCAATTAGTCCCACATATGGAAGAACTCTGTTTCCAAACCCCATAATACCGATAATGATGCAATAAACATGAAGACCTCATCAGTAGACACCCGAATCACCGAGTCACAACAAACACCACCGGGCACACTTCCCGCAAACTGAACTAAAGAAGCACATAACGAAATGACTCAGTATGAAAGATAGAAGCATATAAAGGTACTATCAAACAAGCCCATAGGCATAACTTTCTATCAATACTGACTTACCAAAAGCCATATAACAAGGAAGAAGCAAAGCATATGAACAAATCACAAGGATTCCATCCTGATAAGATTTCCACCGCGGTACTCAGCCCGGTCCAAACATATCAAATCAAAAAGAATCACGAGGGTCTCGCCCTCACTCTATGACACATGTTGAATACCTATATACCAATATAGATCTCCCGCTAATTCATCTCGGCTAACAAAATCATAGCGCTCACTTACTCACATCTCAATGGAGTATCAAATCACAGCTCGAAAACAAAATACTCAGGAGAATCGCATAAAGCTTTCCACGGAGGACGAGATGAACTCACTTCCAGTTCCACCACTAGCAAGGATGAATAAAACAATGATAGACACGGCTACTACTCATAGAATCTCCCAACATGAGCAAGCACAAAAATAGAGTGCAACACATGAAACTCACTCATAAATGAGACAACAAATAATGGGAACTCGTCCTGATCAACTGGACTATAATGAAATACAATGGTACCCCACTTTAGCACATCAAGCCATACCTGGGTGATAATATTTGGCACAACGGCCTCTAGCCTATTATATGCAAAACATCAACGAGTCGGGCCTCCCCCTCTTAGGCGCCTTCTATCCACCTGAACACTCTGCCATAACTCTACCACCTGAATCCTGAAACAATCTCTCACCTTGTGGCTAACATATCCACACTGAAAATAATCTCTCTGCCGATGTGGTTGTGGAAGACATACGATACGAATCCTCTGAGACCCATGAGTATCGAAAACTCTCCCATGTGAAGCTGGTAATGCAACTGAACTGGTTGACCCCAGATTCTCTACCGTGCCTGAGTCCCTCAATGAATCTACAGACTCGCCCTCTAACTGAAACAACAAAGTGAGGTGTATATCTGATCAACTCACTGAATCTGACATCGTACTCCCATGGTGACATAGCGCCCTGACGCAACAGTTCAAACTCCGTGCGATGTACATCCCAGTGGAACTGAGGTTCTACCTCCCTCAAAACATCTCCGAAAATTGAATCCATGCTAGTAAGGCTGACTCGGCCAAGCTACCCCAACTCATATGCCGCCACCACTGATCAATCCACTACTATGGACCTGAGATGTGACAAAAGCAATCTCGCTCGTCTCCGCAATACCCGAAGTACGAAGAATATGGTGACACTCCTCCAGAAAACGCTAGGCATCACCTACCGCCAATCCACTAAAAGATAAAAGGGTGGTACTTCCAGTACCTCTAAATCCCAAGGTGCTCTACCTCCGATGTTGCTGTCCCAACCACGGGCTGAACTGAAACCACATGTCGTACTGCCATGACAACTGGAACTTGACCAATATGATCTCGCTGCTCTGGAGTGTAGATGGTGGGAATCTGAACTCCTCCCCTGATCTGTGAAGCAACTGGTGCACTAGAATCAACCCGGCCTGAGCCGATGTACCAAAGGTACTCAAATTGCGCTGCGGTCTTCTGAAGTCCGGGGTAGCAACAGGCACCCCCAGTACCTGCCCCCTAACTAGGACTACTGGAGACTCCTCAACGACTGCTCTGGTAGGCATCTTAACTGCGGCACGTGCTCCTAGTTGGCCTCTGTCTCTAACCCTTGTGACATTTGCCTCGGGGTAACATCATCCAGAACCACCGCTCGTGTCCTCACCATCGGTGAGAGAATGGAAAGATAATTTCAAACTTTAATATCAATGAACTCGTACGATAGGAATGAAAGAAGTGAAATTGTCCTGATAGTTCCGTAGCAACTCGAAGATAAGTACATACGTCTCTGTACCGATCCGTAAGACTCTACCAAACCCGCTTATGACTCGTAGAACCTATAAACCTAGAGCTCTGATACCAACTTGTCACGACCCAAATTCCCCTCCGTTGGGTATCGTGATGGCACCTAGTCTTAGGGACTAGGTAAGCCTAACATTTCCACTGAACAACAGCAATAATAAAGGAATTTTAAAATTTCGAATTATAATTCTAGACAGAGTTTACAATTTCCCAAACCCCGATAAGTACAAGTCATAAGCTCTACGAAATCCTTCTATCAAATCTAAGTACAATTGTCCAGGAATAAGTAAGTACAGTATAGAAATAAAACAGGAAGGTGACTCCGAAGCCTGCGAACGCAGCAGCAGGTTACCTTGAGTCTACACAGCAACAATCTGCGCAGCTACCAACAACAATAACGTGAAGCTGCACACAAAAATGTGCAGAACTGTAGTATGAGCACACCACAGCGGTGCCCAGAAAGTATCAAGACTAACCTCGGTGAAGTAGTGACAAGGTTTAGTCAAGACACCACCGGTCTAATAAGTAAAAGGCGAGATGTATACATGACCGGACCAAAATGTCTATCTAAAGATTTCTCAATGTAATAATAATACGATCGAATAATACGGAAGAAAATTCAATAATCACGATCAATGGACAGCATAATAGGAATACACAAAGGGAATGGAAAGGATGCAATCCAAATGGCGGTAACTACAACCTAACAAAACACAAGCAACTCAGCACTACATCAATTTATTCACGTCAGGCCTTAGCCAATGACTCAATAAAACTGGTCAAACTTTCGAGTGAAAACCTTTAAATCGTGAGTTCATTTTGAAAACCTTAAAGAAATAATCATTTCGGAATAGAGAAATTTCTTCTTTGAAACATACTTTCTCTGAAAGTATATTTATATATTTTTTATAAAGATAAATCTTTATAACATAGTCTCTTCAAATACGGGATATTCAAATACACTTTACCAAATACTGCCTTTTTCAAGTATCTTCAAAATACGTGATGTTCAAAATATATTTTCCCAAGTACTGCTCTTTCAAATATCATCAAAACATGTGATGTTCAAAATATATTTTTCCAAGTACTGCTCTTTCAAAATCATCAAAATACGTGATGTTCAAAATATATTTTTCCCAAGTGTTGCTCTTTCAAATATCATCAAAACATGTGATGTTCAAAATATATTTTCCCAAGTATTGCTCTTTCAAATATCATCATTCTGCAAGACAAATGCTTTTCAAATGTACTTTCGGAAAGAAGTCCTTTAGACATAGCTTTTCCTAGAGATAATTGCTTTTCAGCTATACTTTTCAATATATATATTTATATCTTTCGATTCAAATCTCCTCAATCATAAAACTACCAGAACTCAGTCAGCCACTCAGAATTTTTCATGCAATGCAGTACAGGGGAAAAGTTCTCGGATCTCTGTCCGTAGTCCCAATTTAAATATGTGATGCAGTACAGGGGGAAAGCTCTCGGATCTCTGTCCGTAGTCCCAATTTAAATATGTGATGCAGTACAGGGGCAAATCTCCCAGATCTCTGTCAGTAGTCCCAATTTAAATATACAATGCAGCCACTGAGGAAAACAACCAGAATGCGATAGAAAACAACATATATTGCCACAACCGGCGCAAAAGCAAACAAGGCCGAACACAACATGCGATGAGCAAATCTATACAAAGGCTTAATTCACAAAAGTAGTAACAACTCGCTCATAATAAGTAGCCACTGAGAGGAATGCCAAACACAAAGAGAGAATAGCATAACGAGGGGAAGACAAGACAAATATAGCAACGATTCTATACATTCAAGTTCGCAACCAAGAACCAAATCATCCCGGCAAGGGAATCAGCTACAACCAATCTCAATTAGACAATTAGCTTCATTGAATAAACTCAATTTGAACAATGCTCAGTAAATAGGCAGCATATGAAGGAAGACATGGCATAACGGTAGGAAAAATAAAGTCTTCATTTAAGTTAATTAAGATCATATAAGAAACAAGGAATGCTAGGAAAGTACTTCTAACTTGATCAGGAGGAGATGAGACTAGAAATTAGGAATTCAGATATAATAAGTTTAATTCATATACGGGGAACACAAGGACCCAAAAATCCCTAAAGGGCAATCTATTTGCAAATAAGTTCGAGTACACACTCGTCACCTCGCGTACGCGGACTACAATCAACATAGAAGACTCAATCATAAGGGGTAGTTCCCCCCCCCCACAAAGTTAAGCAAGATACTTACCTCAAAGACGACAACCCGGTACTCAAAAATAGACTTCCCGGGCGGGAAGGCCTCCGGACGGCTCAAAACCCACTAAAACAACTTCAAAATACATATAAAAGGTATAAGGAATGATTCCGAATAATAAAGTTTCAATCTTTGCAAATTTATAAAAATTGACCCAAAAGTCAACCCTCGGGCCCGCACCTCAGAACCCGATAAATTTTACAAATTCCGATTACCTATTCCGATACGAGGTCACCCATACTAAATTTATCCAATCCCGATACCATTTGGTCATTCAAATCATGAATTTTCATTTTTGAAGTTTTCTTTCAAAACCCACAATCCCCTCAACCCAAAAACAATTTAAATGATAAAAACATGAACTAATTCATGACATATATTTAATTATAGTGGAAGAACACTTACCCATTCGATTTGTGTGAAAAACCCTCAAAGAATCGCCCAAAACCGAGTTCTAGAAGTCAAAATATGTTTAAAATGGTGAAACCCCCAATTTTACAAACTTATATTCTACCCAGGTGTTTTGTGAATCGTGATCGCAGGAATCGAGGCGCGATCACGTAGAAGGAAAATGAAGCTAGTGTAAGATGAGCTCCGCGATCGCGGAGAATCTTATACGATCGCGTACAAGGGGCAGGCTGGCTTCCGCGATCGCGGATGGAATCATGCGAACGCATTAAACGATTTTGGGGTGGTCCGCACTAATGCTACGTGAACACGAAGGGCTATTCGCGATCGCACAAAAGCACATCAGAAGGCAGATAACAACAGTTCTAAAAGTGGGAAAAATGATCTGTGGTCCACCTGAAACACACCCGAGGCCCCCGGAACCCCGTCCAAATGCACAAACAATTCTTTTAACTTAATACGGACTCGCTCGAGGTTCCAAATCACTAAAATAACACCAAAACGACGAATCAAACAAAAAAATCAATGAAAGTCCTCACAACTTCTTTAAACATCAAATTTTGCATTTAAGGTCCAAATCACGTTAAACTAAGTCTGTTTCTTACCAAATTTCACAGATAACACATATAAATCATATCGAACCTGTACCGAGCTCCGGAACCATGATACGGGCCCGATATCACAGGTTTCACCTCAAATTTCATTTTCAAAAACCTTTATATTTTTCAGAAAACAATTTTCTTTAAAAATTCATTTCTCGGACTTGGGACCTCGGAATCCGATTTTGGGCATACGCCCAAGTCCCATATTTTCCTACGGACCCTCCGGGACCGTCAAATCATGGGTCCGGGTCCGTTTACCAAAAATGTTGACCAAAATCAACTTTATTCAAATTTCTAATACAAAATTATCATTTTAATCAGTTTTTCACATAAAGGCTTCCCGGCTACACGCCTGGGTTGCGCACACAAATCGAGGTGAGATAGAAGGAGGTTTTCACAACCTCGGAACACAGAATTAGATAAAATATACGGGAAGAACCTTTTGGATCATCACACATAGGCACCATACACAGCCCATAAACTAATTACTAACACTCCGGTAATGAGGTACCACAATAACCAACCAAAATCTAAAGCATAACACTTCTGCAAAAAGTAAATAAATTTAATGGATTAAATATACTCTAGCATGGCACTAATTCTTAAATAACTAAATATACTCTAACAGAAACTAAATTTCTTCAACAACTAAGTATAATCTAACAAGGACATAACCACATGTTAATTTGTATTTAATAAATGAAATATAAATTCCAAACCAAACCTAGGTTCACATACCTTTTTCCTCAAATAAATATGGATATTTCTTCATTATATCTTCCTCGACCTCCCAAGTATCCTCTTTTAAATCATGATTACTCCACAAAACTTTTACCGATGATATATCTTTGTTCTAAACTTGCTTACTTGCCTATCGAGAATTTCTACAAGTACATCTTCATAAGTTAAGCCTTCTTTAATTTCTATGGTATTGGCAGGTATTATATGCGACTCATCATGAATGTACTTTCTAAGCATCGACACATGAAAGACAGGATGAACAGAGGACAACTCAATGGGCAGCGCTAGCTCATAAGCCACGTTTCCTTTCTTTCCTAGAATTTCATAAGGTCCAATAAATCTACGAATAAGTTTCCCTTTCTTACCAAATCTCATAACTCCTTTCATTGGTGAAACTTTCAAAAACACCTTATCACCAACCGTGAACTCTAAGCCACGATGTCTCTTGTCAGAATAAGACTTTTGGCGACTCTGAGCCGCTTTCAGTCTTTCTCTGATTAGCTGGACATTTTCTAAGGCCTCACAAGCAAACTCTGGACCAATCAATGACACCTCTGCTGGTTCAAACCAACCCACTGGAGACCTACATCTTCGCCCATACAACGTTTCATAAGGAGTCATACCAATGCTGGCTTGATAGCTGTTATTGTAAGCAAATTTTATAAGTGGCAAGTGATCATACCAATTACCTCCAAAATCAATAACACATGCTCGCAACATATCTTCGAGAGTCTGAATGGTCCTTTCTGCCTGACCATCGGTCTGTGGATGGAAATCGATGCTCAAATTGACCTTGGTACCTAATCTTTTCTGAAATGCCTGCCAAAAATCTGTTGTGAACTGAGGGCCTCTGTCAGATATGATTGAAACTGGAGTACCATGCAATCAGACTATTTCTTTGATTTACAATTGCGCATACTGCTCTGCGGAATCTATCGTCTTTACTGGTAGGAAATGTGCGGACTTTGTCAGTCGGTCTACAATAACCCAAATTGAATCATGCTCACAGTATGTGCGAGGTAGGCCTTCTACGAAATCCATATTAATAATCTCCCACTTCCACTGTGGTATCTCTATATCTTGATCTAGGACACCAGGCTTCTAATGCTCGGCTTTGACTTGCTGGCAATTCAAACACTTAGCCACATGATCTTCTACTTGCTTCTTCATGCCTTTCCACCAATACAACTCTTTCAAGTCAAGATACATTTTGGTAGCACCTGGGTGGATAGAGTACCTCGAGCTGTGAGCTTTTTCCATTATGGCCTTTCTCGGACCATCTACATCAGGCACACATAAGCTATCATTCAACTTCAAAACTCCGTCACTTCCTAGAATGAAAGCCGTGATTTCTTTGTTTCTGACTCCTTCTTTTAACTTCACTAAGTACGGATCTTCATCTTGCTTAGCATGAACATGCGCAATAAGGGAGGACTGCACTAAGGCATAATCAGTTATACCTCCTTCTTCGGTATCATCCAATCTAATTCCATCATTTGCCAGATTTTGAATTTCTCGACCCAAAGATCGCCTTTGTACTGCAAGATGGGCCAAGACACCCATTGACTTCCTACTAAGTGCATCTGCTACTACATTAGCTTTGTCGGGGTGATAAAAGATATTGATGTCATAATCCTTCAATAGCTCGAGCTACCTTCTCTATCTCAAATTTAATTCTTCTTGCTTGAAAGTGTACTGGAGGCTTTTGTGATCTGTAAACACTTCAGAATGCTCGCCATAAAGGTAGTATCACCATATCTTTAATGCAAAATCCACTGCTGCAAGTTCCAAGTCGTTAGTGGGGTAGTTCTTTTCATGATTCTTTAACTACCTGGAAGCATAAGCAATAATGTTTCCGTATTGCATAAGAACACATCCAAGACCCACTCTGGAGGCATCATAATACACAGTGAACCCACCTGAACCTGTCGGCAAGGTTAACACAAGTGCAGTGGTCAACCTCTTCTTTAACTCTTGAAAACTCTGCTCACAAGCGTCTGACCACTGGAACTTAATTGTTTTATGGGTCAACTTAGTTAATGGAGCTGCAAGTGAGAAAAATCCCTTTACAAACCTTCTATAGTATCCAGCTAACCCCAAGAAACTCCTGATAGAATTTAAGGATCCACCAAATTATATAGAGAACTGGGTTCTCTATTAGTTCCCACAGAACACAAGCACACTGCAGTAAGTAAATGGCACAATGGAGTTTTATGTGGAAAACTACCAACTCACAGGATCAAAAACCACAACATACCCTTGTAGGATTTCAACTTTACTACTGAGAAACTTTAGATTAATACATTGATGTTTTATACGTCAATACCACGCAAGAGGGGGTGATTTGTGCGGAAATGTAATTGCAGAATTTAAAGAACACAGCAATTTTTACGTGGAAAACACCTGGCTCAAAGGTGAAAAAACCACGACCTACTTCCCAGTAGGATTTTCCCAAACTCTTCACTATATCAACGAGCCAAACAACATTTACAAAATAAACTCTTTTGTAAACCTAAGGACTAACTCTAATCCCTTTGTGGCAAACTAGCCTCTAGCTATTTGCGACAAACTTCAAGTTAACTCTAACTTGAACAGTGTGTACCTATTACAATTGCTTCTAGATAAAGCTGAAAGATACAATATGTAATCACCTACTACAAACAACTAGACTCAAAAGACAACAGATGGAACTGGTTCTTCTAGCTGGTTCAAGTAGCTTTTGTGTCGCACAAGGATTCTGCTTGCAAAATTGCTTTGGTAATTTTGCTTTCAGTTCTTGTCTCACTTCTATGTTTGTGCGTTAATTCTTCAGCAGGAATGCTTCAACATTTTATAGAGTCAGTAGTTGAGACGTTTTTGTTCAGTTCTAATGCAACTCTTCCTTGGTGGAAGAGTTTGTGTTTATCTCAACTTTCTTGATCTTGATTCTGTCCTACCTGAAATCGGACTCCATCTTCTTATCAATTTGCATCCTTTTCTCTTAGGAGATAACCTCTTAGTTCACAGATAATGTTTATCTCTTGTGCATGGACGTTTCTCGTGCCAATGGGTCTGTTTGACTATGTTTGCCTTGATGGACCTGGTTCAACAGCATTTATCAATCTTCAAAACCATGCAGTGACTTGATTCAAAAAATTCCCCTTTTTTATGATGACAAACTATGTGCTTAACCCTGTACATACTTCAATCCAACATAGACACTTTTTATAGATTTAAGCATTCATCATAGAGAGACCAGGTTCATTAGGTTATAAATATCACAAAAATCATTGAAATTTTGAAAAGCACATATCTTCCCCCTTTTGGCATCATCGAAAAGTTGCAAAATGATAAACTTACCAGAAGTATTAACAATTACTCATGGCCATTGAGGCAACTGCAGATGCAAATCATGAATTAATCATCAAAGGAAACCAATCAAATGTAAGTTATTTAAGAAACTGAGACAAAATCAATAACCAAACAACAAAATTCATTGATTAGATAGCAGATAAGGCACCATACACAAAAAGAATTAAAAATAATCACAACCATGAGCAAAACAGAAAACAAAAAGCAGAACAGAATTTAGACAATCCCAAACTGGGTCATAGATGAGGGTTTTTGGAGGCACTGGACTCCTAAGGCTGGGAAGGGGCAGAGGAGGTTGTGGTCTTGGCTTGAAGAAGGGAGATCATTTGATGAATAACACCCTCATTATTCTCCTTTTCTTTGGCTAATTCAGCTTTGAGAGCATCCTGCTCAACTTCAACCTCAATAAGGTGAGATTTCAAATGAAGGATCTCCGCATCCTTGATCTCACCTTCCTGCACAAGCGTCTTGACCTTGCTATTAACAGGTTGTTTCCTAGATGAACCACGGTCATCCTCAGGAATATTAACAGCGTAGTCACAGGTCAGCAGCGTATTCTTCCCAAAGTAGTCCTTAGCAGTAGCCATTTCAGCATTCTTCACTGGAACCTTGAAGTGAGTAAGCACAGCAGTGAGGATAAACCCATAAGGTATAGCATGTGCCTTGGCTGCATTCACAACCCTATCCAAGAGCTGGATGATGAAGGCAGGCCAATTGATCTGTTTACCCCTGTACAAGCACTCCATGAGCGTGAGATCCATGTAGCTGGCAATGTGCCTTCGCTCTTGCCTAGGCAGCAGAAATTTTATCACAAACTCAAAGAAAAGTTTGTGTTGAGGCCTCATCTCACTCATAAACACTGCCCTGGGCTCAAGTTCTTGCTCATTCTCACAGAAAAACCTGGTGATTTGAAGAGCTGGGGGCAAACCATCCAGATTAGGCCATCTTTGCCTAGTATAATCATCATAAACCTCATAAGGGATATACAACACTTCCCCCAACTCCTTTGCATCAAACGAAATCTCAACCCCTTGAACCTTGGAGGATACCTTGCCATCTTTGACAACTGCGTTGGCCATAAATTCAACCAACTCATTCCTAGCCAGCCTTCCCTCAAGGTGAAGAACCATGTCCTTCCACCCTTGCACATCCAAGGTATCCATCAGGAAAATCATCCCTGACTCCTCAAGCACTCGAAATGGCTTCCCCTTCAAGATAGTACGCTTTCCAAACATTGTGAATTTGTCAGTCTCCTCTCCAGACACTTCCACTTCTTCTCTACTCCATTCTTCATCTTCAACAATCTTTACTTTCTTTGACTCAGACCTGGTCCTCTTTGTGATTGTTAGGGTGTGGCAGACACAGATGCTGATTTCTTGGAAGAAGCCTTAGCTTTCTTGGGTTTTGGTGTCTCAACCTTAACTGGCGCTGGTTGCTCCTCCTGATGGACCAGGTCCATCTCATCGTCATCAACATGAACTGCCTCAAGAGGCTCTCCAACTTTTGCCTTTCCCTTGGCAGACTTCTTCTTCTTGCTCTTTCTCAGAGCTTTTTCCAATTCTTCTTCTCCTTACCTAACGGTGCTTCTAGTAGCACGACTTTTTGGGGCAGGAGCATCAGCAGATGATGAATCTTTCCTCTTTTTGGTTGGAACCGGGGTATTAGCTTTCTTGGATTTTGGAGTTCTCTTATTTTTGGGATTGTAGGACTCACCCAACTTTTTCATCAACTCAGCCAACATTTCCTCAATAGATGAACCAGGTTCATCTACTGCTTGTTGTAGGCTTTCCAGACCTGCTGCTGCTTCCCCAGAATTGCTTCCCCCTAAAACTTTGACTCCTTCCTCAATAATCACAGGAGTGGGGCCACCAATAGCCAGAGTGGCACCTTTCTTCCCAGATCCCCTTTCTGAACTCCCTTCTCCCTCTCTCTCTCTATGTTTATATTTTCCCAATTTTTCTTCTCCTATCCGGTACCTCTACATCCACTATCAACCCAATAAAGATAAACTTGTTTTCATCCATTTCAGTTGCAGACCCAACTTCAAGATTTCCCTTTTCAGTGTCAGATAAACCTGGTGCTTCATCCTTATTTGAAGATTTGAAGGACTCACTAGAAGATTCAGAGTCTTGGACCTTGCTAGCTTGAAGTATCTCATTTAAATATCTGGCACGAGAACCAGAGGCAACTGTTTTCCTGGCCAACATCTTTACTCGACGTTTTCTGGGGGCTGGAGTGGGGCTATGTGTAACGGTTGGGACTAATTTGGGTGAAGGAGTGGGTTTAGGGATAGGTTCAGGAATAGGTTCAGGAACCGGAGGTTTTTTGGGGGTCGAAGACCTGGTTAGAGAATAAGAGTTGTGTATCGATGGAGAATTAGAACCAGTGTCATCGAGACTGACCCCGTAATCAGGGGTGGTTGATGACCCCGTAATGCATCCAACCTCTATACCAAAATCCATGAGTTGTTTCTTGATCCATAGCAACTGAGCACAGCATGAGGCTGCAGCCACATATTCAGCCTCAGCAGTAGACAAGGCTACTGAGTTTTGTTTCTTGGTGGCCCAAGACACAAGGCAAGAGCCCAAAAAGTGAGCCATGCCTGAGGTACTTTTCCTGTCAACCAGGAAACCTGCATAATCTGCATATCCTACAAGGTCGAAATTACTACCTTTAGGATACCAAAGACATAAATCAGTAGTGCCCTTCAGATATCTCAGAATTCTCTTCACTGCAGTTAGATGGGACTCCTTTGGATTTGCCTGAAACCTAGCACATAGTCCTACACTGAACACAATATTAGGTTTGTTGGCAGTGAGATATAATAAAGACCCAATCATCCCTCTGTATAGATTTTGATCAAGGGATGAACCAGGTTCATCCACATCTAATTTTGTAGCTGTGGCTATGGGGGTGTCAATTTGAGTCTTCCATTTTAAATCTTTTGAGTAATTCTTTCACATATTTTTGTTGTGGAGCAGGATCAGGGCCAAGGTCCAGAGTGATTTGTTGTTGAGTTTCCCCTGTCATGTTTGTTGGGGTAGTTGGACCTGGTCCATCACCTGTTCCATCTTCCATAATTGCTTCAATTTGTTCATTGCTTCTGACCAGTCCAAGCTCCTCATCTTCTTGTTCATGTCTCTAAGAAAAAGTGTTAGTTTCATCAAAAACAACATGCACACTCTCCTCTACACACATAGTTCTTTTGTTATATACTTTATAAGCTTTGCTATGTGATGAATATCCCAAGAATACTCACTCATCACTTCTGGGATCAAACTTACTTAGGGAATCTTTGCCATTGTTCTGCACAAAACACTTGCATCCAAAAGCCCTAAGGTGGGATATGTTGGGCTTTCTCCCTTTAAGTAATTCATAAGGAGTTTTCTCTACCAGTGGTCTGGTCATGCATCTATTTATTATGTAGCATGCAGTGTTTATTGCTTCTGCCCAGAAGCTATGGGTTAGTTTGCTAGAAAGAAGCATGGATCTAGCCATATCTTCAAGAGTTCTGTTCTTTCTTTCAAAAACCCCATTTTGCTGTGGGGTTCTAGGGGAAGAAAAGTCGTGATTTATACCATGTTCATCACAGAATTCAGCAAACTTTGCATTCTCAAATTCAATACCATGATCAGATCTTATTAGTTGATTTCCTAACTGTTTTTGAGTTTTTCTAACAAATGAAGTGAACATATCAAATGCTTCATCTTTAGATGTCAGAAATAAGGTCCAAGTGAACCTTGAGTAATCATCAACTAGCACCATTACATATTTCTTACCACCACTGCTCAAAGTTCTCATAGGACCACATAAGTCCATATGAACCAGTTCCAATGTCTTGGTGGTACTGACCATTTTCTTTCTTTTGATGAGGATCTTGCCTGCTTCCCCCTTGCACATGCCTCACAAAATTTGTCTTCCTTGAACTTAATGTTAGGAAGCCCTACCACTTACTCCTTAGAGACTAATTTGTTAAGCTGATTTAGACTCGCGTGACCAAGTCTTTTGTGCCAAAGAAGGGGATCACTGTCCAACACACTTAAGCAAGTGAGTTCGTTTTTTGATAGTGTGGACAAGTCTATTACATAGATGTTATTCATTATTTTTCCCTGCAGAACAATCTTGTCAGTAAGCAGGTTAATCACAAAATATTTTGTGGAAGTGAAAGCAACCAGGTTACCTTTGTCACACAATTGTGACACACTGATCAGGCTATATTTCAATCCATCTATCAAGTACACATGTTCAATGGAACATGTTTCATTCTTACCTACCTTATCAACCCCAATAATTTCACCTTTCTTTCCATTTCCAAAGGAGACATTTCCTTCTTTAAGGTTTTCAAGTAAAAGGAATTGTTCCTTGTTCCCTGTCATATGTTTTGAGCAGCCACTATCCAAGTACCAAATTTGGCTACTTCCTCTCGCTTGAACGTACAAAAAGAAATCAAGGGTTAGTCTTAAGAACCCAAACTAGTTTGGGTCCTTTTCTATGAGAGAAAGGATGAATTAAGCTATTTTTGGCCCAATTTGGTAACCAGTTTTTTATTTTAAAAAAGCTCTCATTTCTTCGACTGGCCTGCTCTTTTGCAGTACACTCAATTTTGTAATGATCAGTCTTACCACAGTGGGTGCAGATTTTGTTCTCAGGGAGAGTGAGATACTTGCTTTTGGGATCCCACTTGGGCAATTGACTTCCAAAGCCAAGTCCTCTCTGGTTGCTACTATGATTTTCTTGAAGCCATGTCAAGGCATCAGAGGATTTATTCCATTTACAAGTTCGATCGAATTCATGTTTGACTTTACCAAGTTCTTCTTTAAGTGTCCTTATCTATTCATCCTTAGTATACATCTTATCTTTTAGTTTTCCCATATTTTCTTCTAACATTATATGAGAATGATCAACAATCTTTTTACTAGTTTCTAGCTTTAATTTTAAATTTTCAGATTTTAGCTCTAGAATCTTAGTTTCAAGTGGATGAACCTGGTTCATCAAGACAGTGTTTTTATTTTCAGATGCTCTTACTCTGATTCCCAGGTTCATGCATTTTGCTTTTAGCATTGCACACTCTTTAGAGAGTTGTTCTTTCTTTTTGGTTGTTTCTTCGGAATCATCCATGAAATCAAGTAGTAACTCAGAGAGTTTTTCTTTAGATAGGAACTTTATTTTGTTTTTGAGATGGGATATACTTACCTCTGGTTCTTTATATTATTCCTTATCAGATTTGCCAATTGCCATGAGCGCCTGTTCTTGATTCTCACCATCTTCTGATTCTTCATTTGAGCTTTCCCCCCAAGCAGCAACCATAGATTTTGTTGTGGTATTCTTGGGTTGGACCAGTTCCTTCTTCCTGTTCCTTCTTTCAAATCTCTCCTTTTTCCCTTCCACTTCCCACTGAGGACAGTTCTTGATATGGTGGTCAGTCTTTCCACACTGTAGCATCCCTCGTTGGTTGGCCTCTCTTGAGGTTTTGCTTTGTTGTAGTTTCCACCTCTAGAGATGCCCTTCTTCCTTATGAGAAAGTTTCTGAATTCTTTGGTAATCATGGCCATCTCGTCTTCCTCCAGATCTTCTCCCTCAGTGATTCTCATTGCTAGACTCCTTTCCTTCTTTGGAGCATCCATTTTCATTGTCTGCCTTCTAAGTTCATAGGCAGTAGGGTTTCCAATTAGCTCATCCAATCTGAGGGTTTCCATATTTTGTATTCCTGGATAGCAGTGATTTTACTTTCCCAGGAAATTGGTAAGACCCTTGTCAGGATCTTCTCTACCCTGTCCTCTTCAAGAATGACTCTACCAAGAGACTTAAGTTCATTTGTCAGAGTTGTGAACCTTGTGTACATTTCTGGGATTGTCTCTCCTTCTTTCATAGTGAAGTTTTCATAATGAGAGTATAGTAGAGTACCTCTTGATCTTTTCACTTGAGGTGTTCCTTCGTGATCTACTTGTAAGTTATCCTATATTTCTTTGGCAGTGTTACAGCTTTGAATCTTACTATACTCGTCTCGACCTAGTCCACAAACTAGCCACTTTTTGGCCTTAGCATTTTTCTCCCATTTCTTCAGATCCTCAGCAGTGCAGTATGCTCTAGTTTTTGGTACATCTACTCCTTCAGAAGTCTTCTTCATGGTGGCTAGAGGACCATCAGTGACTATGTCCCAAAGTCCATAGTCTTCTCCAATCAAGTGATCCTTCATCCTGCTCTTCCACCAGGAGTAATACTGGCCATTAAAGAGTGGTGGCCTTGAAGTTGATTGACCCTCCTAGTTTCCAGGTGGTGCACTCATTTTGATCTTTTCCAAGGTGTTAGCCTTTTCAAGGATAACCTGCTCTGATACCAATAGATGTTTTATACGTCAATACCACACAAGAGGGGGGGGTGATTTGTGTGGTGTCCAATTTTCGAGTGCAGTCTCTATAGAAGAACCTGGTTCTTCTTGGTGTTCCAACTTCTATAGTTTGCGGAAAAGTAATTGCAGAATTTAACGAACACAACAATTTTTACGTGGAAAACACCTGGCTCAAAGGTGAAAAATCCACGACCTACTTGCCAGTAGGATTTTCCCAAACTCTTCACTATATCAATGATCCAAACAGCATTTACAAAATAAACTCTTTTGTAAACCTAAGGACTAACTCTAATCCCTTTGTGGCAAACTAGCCTCTAGCTATTTGCGACAAACTTCAAGTTAACTCTAACTTGAACAGTGTGTACCTATTACAATTGCTTCTAGATAAAGCTGAAAGATACAATATGTAATCACCTACTACAAACAACTAGACTCAAAAGACAACAGATGGAACTGGTTTTTCTAGCTGGTTCAAGTAGCTTTTGTGTCGCACAAGGATTCTGCTTGCAAAATTGCTTTGGTAATTTTTCTTTCAATTCTTATTTCACTTCTGTGTTTGTGCGTTAATCCTTCAGCGGGAATGCTTCAACATTTTATAGAGTCAGTAGTTGAGACGTTGTTGTTCAGTTCTAATGCAACTCTTCCTTGGAGGAAGAGTTTGTGTTTATCTCAACTTTCTTGATCTTGATTCTGTCCTACCTGAAATCGAACTCCATCTTCTTATCCATTTGCAGCCTTTTCTCTTAGGAGATAACCCCTTATCAATTTGCAACCTTTTCGCTTAGGAGATAACCTCTTAGTTCACAGATAATGTTTATCTCTTGTGCATGGACGCTTCTTGTACCAATGGGTCTGTTTGACTATGTTTGCCCTGATGGACCTGGTTCAACTGGGTTGGCATTTGTCAATCTTCAAAACCATGCAATGACTTGATTCAAGAAACCTATTGTAACCTAAGTTAACCTCTTAACCCCTCACTAACTTGTAACACTCTATTACAAGACACTTTGTAATAACTTTATTACAAAGACTTTAAACCTAGGAATTAACTTCTTAATCCCTCACTAACTTGTAAAACCCTACTACAAGCCACTTTGTAATAACTCTATTACAAAGACTTTACAACTTAACTAACTCTAGCCATGACACAAACACAAGGATTTATGATTTACAAAAGATCTTCTACAGATATGCTTCTAAGTAAGCTGGGTAGAAGTTACAAATAAAGAAAAAATAACAAAGACTCAACAAGCCTAAGGACATGTAATAACTTCGATACATGGAACTGGTCCTTGGTTATGTTGTTCTTCGTTCTTGATGCCCTTGAGAATCACTTGCAAGATTGACACAGACTTGAGAGAATGCTTAATGAGTTCTTGAATGTGCAAGTGGTTTGTTTTTCCTTTTCTTGATGTTAATATCTCATTTGTGACATCACTTGGATGATGTAAGCAATTTAGGTAAAGAGCATTCCCCATAAAGTTGACTATTGCACTGTTTCTGCACTGTAGCGTGTGCAGGCAGCAACTTTACAGATTTGAAGAGTTGACTTGTACAGTCACCTCGGGAACTGGTAGCTATCTGTTCCCTCTGCTGTTCCTTTGACTCTGAAGAGTTGAATTGTGTCCTCAACTGGAGAATTGTTGACTTGTACGGTCACCTCGAGAACTGGTAGCTATTTGTTCCCTCTACTGTTTCTTTGACTCTAAAGAGTTGAACTGTGTTCTCAACTGGAGACTTATTGATCTTTAAGTTCTTGAGGATGTGTATCATATTCCTTATATGGTTCTTGACAGTAAGTTTGTTAGATCATCAAAATATAAATAAGTTCTTGAGGATGTGTATCAGGTTCCTTATCTGGTTCTTGACAATAAGTTTGTTAGATCATCAAAACATAAAATGAAGGTGCTTATAACCTATCAATTTCCACCTTTTTGATGATGACAAACTTAAAATTGATAATCCTGCAAAGAGCCACAAAAACCAGATAATATACCAGGAACCTCACAAAGTTCCCCCTGAGTTTGTACTTCTCCCTTAATCAGTGTTGCTTCTTCTTAATTCTCAATTTATCTTCCCACTTTTGGCATCATTAAAACCACAAACAAGAAAACAACATAACGAAGTCTAGATGACAAACTTAGAATTCAAGTTCCCCCTAAGAACCAGAGTGTACTGTATTCCCCCTGAATATGTTCCCCATCTTGTTAATATGTTCCCCATCTTGTTCCCCCTCAATTATTTTTCCCCCTTTTGGCATCATAAAATGATCAGTAACAAGCATTAAGCAAAAAGAAGTCTAGCTTGGTTAACTCATGCCACATGTGTGCACACATACATGACTGAAAACAAAACATAAGAGCAAGGCATACACAGCAAAAGGAGGAAGCTTTCATCAATTTTGGATAATTAAGTAGGGAGCAGTTACATTGTTTCCAAACACATCCACAAATAAAAACAGCAAAAACAAAATTACCAGTCATAAACATCATCAGCACTAAAACAGAGGATAGACACTAAGAATTTGACACTTGGGAAAGGGACACTGTTTAGGGAGCACTGGAAGGAAAAGGCCTAGATGAGGAGGTAAGGGTTCGAAGAAGGATGTCCATTCAATCATTGGCTGACACCTGCTCGTTGAGCAGTCTCTCCTTCAGGTCTTCAACCTATTTCCTAAGGTCGGCATTTTCTCTTGTCAGACGGGTAACCTATGTGCTTTGAGAGCTGCTGGAACCGGGTGCCTCCTAAATCGGACTAAGCTGACCTTCGAGAATGGCATTCCTTGCCTTCAGCTTCCTTATAGACGGCCCCACAACACCTTTTTTTTTCTTTTGTTTGTTTTTTTAAAAAATATTTCCTTGCTAGCGTCCTGGGTATCACAAATCTTGGTCTTCTTGGAGGATCTAGGTTCCTCACTGGCATCATCCTTCATTTTCATTGATTTTCTCACACTCTTGCCTTTCTCTGCAGATTTCTCGGAGATCTTCTCAGCAGACTCCTCAACAACTTTTTCACATGAATCCTAGCACTAATAACACCAGAGCCACATTATCATAATCTTCTTCTTCACTATCCTCCTTCTCCTCCTCATACAAAGATCGCATCTCAGGAACCACACTTGTTAATGGCGCAACATAGAAATGAGGAGAGGGAGCAGTATCAGTACTGACCTAGGGTTCTTGTGGAGAACCATGGGTTTTATCCCAAGTGGAAGCAAAGAGCTACTCTTGGGTAGAGGGATCAGGTCCCTCAATTAGTTCCCTAGTAGTACTGTCAGGTGCCAAAGTTTCGACAAGCATCAGTTCCCTACCTGTTGACATCCAATTTGTCCCTCATTTCTTCTAATTAATTTTCTTGAGCTTCTAAGTTACTAATAAGTTGAGCTTCTCAGGAACCACACTTGTTAATGACGGGTCAGATTCAAACGACTAAATTTTCAGAAAATCAAAGCCACGCCCGTGACTTCTTCCCTTTTGAAATTTGAAAAATCCTAACTCTAAATCTCTCCACCTATAAATACTTCCTGAAGGTCACAGCCGTAAGGGGGGAGGACGCGAGCGGCAACCACTTTCTGAGAATTCGAGATTTTTCAGTCGCCTACATTACTCAACTGAGTTGCTGCTCCATACCCTAAAAACGCTACTCTACGTCCCTTCACCATTGTTGCTATTTCTCAAAAAATGTTAAATCTTTTCCTTTCTGCCTCGATGGACTTTGACCGTGATAGAGGTATTTGAATTCATTTGGCCCGAGGTTCAGATCTGTTCATGACGAGAGAGAAGATCTGAGGCTCATGCCCTAGTTCACTGCACCCAACAAGGTCATTGTTCGTTTTTTTTCTTTTCCTCTTTTCCATTCTGTCGATTCTTCGCAAGATATTCATGATTTGTTGTCTATTTTATTGGATTGCTATTAGTGCCGATTTATTTTCCACCCTTTTAGATACCATGTTTTTAGGTAAAAAAAAGGATATCCTGTTTAATCAAAATAACGTAGGGGGCATGACTTCAGCCTTAATATACTACTTTTATTAAGCAATTGTTAATATGACATGAGAATTGTTTTCTCTGTTAAAGTAGTATTATGTCTGTTCTTTTCTTTTTCTGCTTTTAAATGATAAAAAAAAATAAAAAATAAAAAGACTTTATGTTTTAGAGAGCATGCCTATAGGAAGATTTACATATCTGCTTGTTTGATAGATAAAACAGTCTATGTTCGAACATCTTAAAAGTTTTTGACATCAACAATATAGAATCATCTGAAGTAACTTAATTTATTCGTGAGACACACTTTAGGACTTAATAGTGTTTTTTGTATAGAAGAAACTAATTGTTTGCAGCTTGTAGTTTTTTTTTTTACTCTACCAAAGTATCTTTATTTTTAAGTTGTTGATGATATGCAAAGAATGCCGTAAGATTTTGGACTTGCTTAACATTTGCGCTCACTGTTAGGATTATGTAAATGTTTACATAACTAAGGATATGATGCAACTTTCTCATTTTCTTATTGTAAAGGATACTAGAATATTTTCTAATTCATCTGTATTACTTTCCTTTGTATGAAAATTACCGTGGAGCCACAAAGAGTCTCAATGCGAGTCTCGACGCAGCTATCATATGGAATCCACATGCCCTTACTCTTCAGCTTTTGCACCATCTAGACAACAGATTATGGAATATAAAATATTCTGTTGGAAGCCAAATATGGTTTTCGATAATTTCACTGTTACTTAGCTTATGTTGCTTTTCTGATATTGTGACTAACAATATTGTTTGTTTAATGACATATTTGTTTTGTTTCTTGTTTGTTATGACTAACTCTTTTAGCTATTTAAAGTCTTTACTCTAGGTATGAATATTTTTATTTTCATTAAGAAATGAGGGTGATAGACCAATTTAATGTTGGAGTAGTATTTGAAACAACTAAGCTCGCTATTTACCCAAGTCAAAACCTGGTCTTCTTTCTTAAGTTTAGGATACATTGGGGAGGGCGTGATTATAAATAATGGTGTTTTATAAAACCTGACATTTCTAGTATTAAATTCAATCACATTTGCTTTACTTGGTTTCTTAATCTATTTGTGTGGCAGAAGTGTACTTTCTTCCCAATATAAGATATTTTGCCTTCGACTCATTTTATTCTGAAATAGCTTCCATTTAAAAAAGCAACATGGGATTTTTCGTTTGAATTTCATCAAATCAGTGCTTTTGAAATTGGCTCTTTTCGTGACAATATTTCTTTAAATTATTACCTTTTTTATTAATCCCTTATTTTTTTATTACAACAAATAGCTTTAATTTGGCCGATTAACCATATAAAATGGATCTTAAAGGGTGTCTTCAAAATCTTCCCTTTAGATTAATTGAACCCTTACCTAGAATCTTTAGGTTAAGTAGACCATTAACAGAGTTATACTACATTCAATTTAGGTGTCCTAACTCACCTTAGAAATAATTAGGTGACGACTTTTAACTTTAGTCAATTAAACAAACTCATAATCGCCTATATGTTGTACCTTAATTTGACCCGGTTAAAATGGGGTAAAATACTACCCTCGACTCTGCACCATTTTCTTCCCCCTTGAGACTCAGATACAATAGCATAACCTCCCTTCAGAGTTTCCTCAGCAGCTATTGACATCATATTTTCTTTAAAGCTATTGTAAATGATTTTCAGACATGGTGGAGCTATTGACATCATATTTTCTTTAGCCTCCTATTCTTGTAAATGATTTTCAGACATGGTGGAGTTTAGTGGGCTGAAGAAGAGAGTTTTTTGTTTGGTTTGAAGAAGAAAAAAGGATTTTTGGATTCTTTGATGTGAACAGTTATGAAAGTGACTGTGAGAGGAGTTATTTAATAGGGGTGAGGAACCAGTTAGGAATGGGTATCAATTTTGGGTAGTCGGGTTGCTTCAGATGAGACGCTTGGGTTCAAAAAACGGGAAAGAGGGAAATTGACAATTTAATGACGTGGCACCATTTCATCCATTTAAAAAATTGTGCATGAGAGTACAAAGGAACTACTAACCTGTGTCAAGGGAACCAGGTTCCCTCATAGATTTTGCACATGTAAGCCTCGTCCTTTAACCAACGTGCAATGCATTAGCTGCTTGTTTGCTCTGTAATCGTTATACGTGTCTACCTGTAACGGTATAGAGATGAGTTAGACTTTGCCAGAAAACACTTTTTAACTAATTTTACCTGTACATTTCTTTCATAGCCAATCATTGAGGGATCAGGTCCTCATCTTGATTTCATCAGCCCTAGTGCCAAGCGATTCTTTTCAAAATGCTCTCTGCTCAGTGCTTTGGTGAAGATATCTGCAATTTGATATTCTGTGCTGCAGAACTTCATGCATATGTGCCCCTTTTCAACATTATCTCTAAGGAAGTGGTGACGCACATCAATATGCTTTGTTCTCTTATGTTGAACTGAATTCTGGGCCATGTTGAGTGCACTAGTATTGTCACATAGTACGGGCACACACTCAGAGAACACACCAAAATCTTCAAGTTGTTGTTTAATCCATAACAGTTGAGCACAACAAGATGCAACAACCACGTATTCAGCTTCTACGGTAGAGAGGGCCACTGAGTTTTGTTTTTCTTGTACCCCATGAAATCATACATGAACCCAGAAAAAATGCCATGCTAGAAGTGCTTTTCCTATCCACCAAATATACCCAACATAGTCAGCATCAACATACCCTATTAAGTCAAGGTTATCTCCTGAGGGATAGTAGAGAACCAGGTCATGCATCCCTATGAGGTATCTTAGGATTCTCTTGGCAGCTTTCAGATGAGATTCCTATTAACTTATCATTGTCCCCTTGGGAGTTTGTTTCAATTGTAAATCTAAGAAGAAATTTAGTTTCCCCATCATACTAATTTCTAACTCACTTCCATGAGTTTTGCAAATTCTTCACATAGAGAGTCAATTGTTGCTCCAAAGATGATGTCATCAACATAGATGCACATGAGTAGGTTCCTTCCTCGTTTCTTCAGAAAAAGAGTGTTGTCAATTTTCCTTCTTGTAAAGCCATTTTCTAGAAGGAATTTTGACAACCTTTCATACCACAAGCACGGGGAGCCTGCTTTAACCCATACAAAGCCTTGTAGAGTTTAAAAACGTGCTTCCAAACTCATCAAGTTTGTTTTTGAATACCCACCTGGTTCCTATAACAGTTCTATCAGCAGGTCGTCGAACCAGGTTCCACACACTGTTCCTCTCAAATTGATGGAGCTCTTCTTGCATAATTGTAATCCAGTCTGCATCTTTCAATGCTTCCTCGATATTCTTGGGCTCTATTTGAGAGAGAAAGGCTGAGAAGGCAAGTGAATTTCTTTCCTTTGATCTGGTTTGAATTCCTTAGCAGCTAGAGTTCCATGTACAATATCCACAACTCTATTTTCTGCTTCAGATATTGTGATTGAGGACCAGATTCCTCTATGTCGACTGAAGTCCATCTTTAGTTCATCCACAATGACGAAAATATGTACCTCTTTCCTCCTCTACTTGGCACCCTCATAGGTCAACATAGATCCATATGGAGGAGATCAAGTGGCCTTGAGATGCTAACTTCATTTTTCGGCTTGAAAGAGGATCTTACTTGCTTTCCTTTTACACATGCATAACACACCCTGTGATCCTTGAAGCTTGACTTGGGCAGACCATGAACTCCTTCTTGACCACTTTGTTCAGCTGCGTGAAACTTGCATGACCCAGCCTTCTGTGCCATAGCTCAACATTATCATCAACAACACTCAGAAATCTAAGATCCCCATTTTACGAGGACCCAAAGTTAGCAACATAGATGTTTTTGTATCTTTTGGCCACTAACATCACTTCACTAGTCACAAGATTTGTGACTGTGCATATTTTAGAAGCTATACTTCAACCCATTCACGTAGTACGCATTTTCAATAGAGTGGGAGAGAGACTTCCTGATCCTTCCAACTCCCAAAATGTATCCTTTATTTCCATTTCCAAAGGATACACTCCCTCCCTACAGGGCCTTCAGTGAAAGGAAATCATTTGTAGTACTTCCAGTCATGTGCTTCGAGCAGCCGCTATCCATATACCTCTATTGACTGCTCCCGTTCACTGTTCCCTGCACAAGGAAATCAAGGGTTAGACTTAGGAACCAAAACAAGTTTGGGTCCCTTGTAATGAGGAAAGGGGTGAATAAGGGCTCTTTTGGTCCAAGCAGGCATTATACGTTTTTTATGTGAAGGACCAGGTTCCCTAGCAAAAGTTACTTTTTCAGGAAAAACTTTATATTTCTGTTGAGACTGCATTCTGGCCTTACAATTTTCTTTAAAGTGCCCAGTGTTGCCACAGTGAGTGAAAAAGCCAATTGTCAGGTACGGTAACGTACTTGCTATGAGGGTTATAGGGAGTCTTTTCCCTTTGAACCCGATTCCCTGACTATTTCCCCCATTGTTCGTATACATAACAGTGATTCCATCAGAGGACCAGGTCCACTTAAGAGACTAAGTCACTCTTCACTCTGCCTAGATCTACCTAAAGTTGTCTATTTTTCTCAAGCTCAGCACACAAACTAGATTTTACTGATTTTAGCTCATTTTCAAGCCTAAGGTATGCCTCACTTGCAACTTTCTTTCCCTTTTGAGTGTTCACATGCCTATTTTCCCTTCTTAGTTCCTCAATTGTATCTTTTAGATCAACCATAACCACCACAATATTATCTCTCTCGTGTTCTATTTCTCCTAGTTCCGTGGTTAGCGCATTTTTACCATTGATGAGACTGTGATATGCATCAAGTAAAACATGAGCCAAGGATATAAGCTTCTTTTGAGAATAGATTTCAAATTTCTTTGAACATCCAGAAGGTTTACCTCATCATCATCATCGTTGTTTAACCAAAGAATTGGATTCTTAGTCAAAGCTATTTTAAGAAGTACTCGGGTTTCTGATAACCAAAGAGATTAGCTAATAATAGGATTTAGACTTGTAAATAAGAAAGAAATAAGATAGCATAAAAGTAAGTATATAATGTCTACTATTCTTAATGATTGAGCATTAATGAATATTTATATTATTAATGTAACGTTACAATAGGTAATCATAACTGTTGCGTGAAGATTCTGTAACCTTTAGCTCATTAATTGAAGATCTACGAATCTGCCCTGCTTCATTCTGACCGTGTCTCTTCAACTTCTCGATTAGACTGGAGCTTCCGCTTCTTATCTTGTGGGTGTTTACTCCGTACCTTTTTTCTCCGTACCTCTTTCCAAGCTTTCATCCAGTTGTCGTCCTTCCATTGTTCCACGTATACTGCTTTGTCATCCAAGATATTACACGTGTAATGTCTATTTTTTACCAATACATATAGTCCCCCCACTTACCATTTATTTATCAATTGAATATTTGGTAAGTGGATACACATTTATGGCGGGAATTTTTTGCCGCCGTTCTACTCATGTCATTTCATATGTACGCTTCGCTTGTCACTTCTATTAAATGCATGTGTCACGTGGTGATTCTGGATTGGTTCTACAATTCATCAACACATTTTAGGGCTTTTTCCGGTTGCATCAGTCACGAAGTGACAATTTTAATAATGACTTTCACATCAGTATCTTTCCATTTTTTGATGGTTGCCTTCGTGTATAAATACCGATTTTTGCCTTTGCTTCTACGAAAAACTTCTAACTTTCTTTTGCTGCTTGCAAGTCCTTCTTTCATGTAAATATGTCTTCTTTAAACCAAGACCCCAAAAAAGTAATAATAGTCGATAAACTATCTCCTTCTTCTGCTCTGATCCTGAGTAGGAGGGGCGGTAGATTAAGGAGTTTGGGCTCAACACCTTCTAGAGGGTCTTCTTCTTCTCAATGTAACATTACTCCCGCATCAACTTCTAGGGTTATTGTTACTCCATCTTCTTCTAGGGCTAGAGCTTCTAGATCTTCTTCTAAGAGTAGAGAGTCCAGTGAACCACTTTGCGAACCAAAGGTAATGAGATTGTACCCGCTGAATTTTCTCTCGTAAATGACAGTGAAGCCATAAGAAAACAACTTTCTTCCATGATGTCTCATGATTGCGCTGATCTTTAACCCTACTCAAATTACTGGGGGTTTGATTTCTCTTGTGCGCATAGACTGTTATTGGAAATTTGATTTTCCGGTCTTGGTCCCCAATGAAAATCAAAGGATAACTTCTTACAAAACAGGCTATTCTTTTGTATATACCTACCCTTTTACTTTGGGTTTCAGGCCTTCTATCGACCATGTCATTATAGAGTTTTGTCGATTTTTTAACGTGTGTTTGGGACAAATCGGTCCTATCATCTGGAGGGCAGTAGCATGCCTCAGATATTTGACTAACTTAGATTCACTTCCTTTTACCTTTTATCATTTTATTCACCTCTACTCTCCCAAGTTATTCCGCCAAGGAATCTTTACTCTTGTGGCTAGGAGTAAGAAAGTTTAGTTAATCCTGATGATGATAAAGATAGAGGTTGGTATGCCAGCTTTGTTTCTGCCCCTACAGGTGGATTAGTAGGTGAAGAAAATTTACCCTTCCCTGAGAAATGGAACTTTGTACATAAGTTTTTGTTTACTCACTTATTTCCTTATTCTTGATAGATGTTCAGTACCGTGACTGCTTTTGTCTTTTTTCAACAACCATGGGAACCGTTGAGGATATTCCCGATTTCCGTGGTTGGGTAGAAAAATTATTGTTGATCGCTCCAATGGAAGAACGTTCTTGGAAATACCTTTCCGCAAGGTTTGGTTGGAAAGTAAAAACCCATGGTAGGTTTTTTTTTAGGTTTCCCTTTTCTCTCTTTTTTGAATTTCTCTAATCCCTTTTGTTTGTTAGGGTTTCCCGCTCGTTGGTTCGTAGGCCACGATCAAGAAGAAGAGTCATGTCTGATGACGAATCTGCTCCCCTTACTGGTCCATCTTCCGTGCCTGAGCCCGATCATTCTACCCCTGCATACTCTGAGGATGAAACTCCTTCTGCAGCCACTGAGTCAGTTGAGCAATTGTTCCATCAAGGTTTTGGCTCAATTTCAGAGGAGACACCTCTTGCCATATTTCCTCCTTCTGCTCTAGTGGAACTTCAGTCTGCTGTGCCTGTTGTTGTTTCTGCTTCCCCGTCTGTGCCACCCGTGGCTCCTTCATCTACCCCTACTACCGTGCCTTCTATTATTGAAGTAGGGTCTTCTAGCAATGGGGAGATGAAACGAATTATGATCGAGGTTCCTGCGTTAGGTAGCCTCTTAAATAAATCAGGCCAGGCGGATGTGTGGTTGAAGCCTTTGATTGGCCCAGTTGAAAAGTCAAAATTGGAAATCCATAGCTCCTTAATGTGGATGAATGAGATTGTACACTCATCTTTGAAGGTAACCCTCCTGTTATTTCTTCTTAACACTAGCCTTTGTCGTATCTAATTTTCCTTTATTTGTGGAGATCAATCTCATTGGTACAGTTGATGAAAAGGATCGTACATACGGAGCAGTTAATGAATGACCACCATACCGAGGTTGATAACTGGAAGGAACAATTTGAGAGCCTTCAACTTGATATGGAAGCAGTAGAAGAGGAAAAGTGCACCTTAGAGCAACAGGTTAGAGTAATTGCAGCGGCATTGGCCATCGAGAAGGCTTCATCAAATCAAGCAGGAAAGGATAAAAACATCCTGGAGTCTTCCTTTGCGGAGCAGCTTTCCCATGCTACCGAAGAGATAAGAAGCTTGAAGGCTTTGTTGGACCAGAAGGAGTCTTATGCTGGTGAACTTGTGCAATCACTTACTCAGACCCAAGAGGACCTCCGTGAATCTTCGAACAAGATTACGAGGGAGAAAAATTACGAGGCTCTTGAGGATAAGGCAGTTGTTTATGTGAGTTGGGATTATTTGAATGCCTGGCTTGACACATTGACGGAAATGGCCAAGAAAATTTTGACTTAGAAGCTGAAATTTCCAAGATTAAGGAGACGATTGAAAAGTCTCGGCAAAGTCAAAAATTTTCATCACCTGAAGTTGAAGTTCCAATGGGTGATGAGATCGTGCCTGATGAAGTTGTTGCCCAAGCCTCGCCATCTCAAGCTGCTCCTCCTGCTGATGAAGATAATCCTCCGAGTGCCTAATGAAAGTTTATCAACCCCCCTTTTTTTTTTTTTGGAACAATTGGTGGTTACCCCTGGTCCCATCTGGGGTGAAGTTTGGTTTAGTAAGTCCCCAATGACAACTTAGGGGCAATTTTGTATAAACAAATTCAGTTTGGAATAAGTTAATACTTAGTTTCTACTGTCGTATAATATTAATATTTCTCAGCATGACTTGTGTTTTTTCGAGTTTTCGTTTCTCTTAAGTGTTTGAATTCTTTACATTCGGGTTTATGTTTCACCCTTTTTAAATTTGCATTAAAAATGCTTTAATACTTCGTGTCTTTTTTAAACAAGCACGATTTATAAAAGAAGGAACTTTTATGAACGACACTTAATGAAGAAGACGTCTCAACTTCATAATGGTGTAAACATACAAAAGAGAGATAGGAATTCACATGTTTTTTTCGAATAATGTTTTGCAGAAAGTTTTTATATTATTCGAACTTTCGTAACATTTTACATGTGTTTGAGCGTCGTCTATGACTCTTTCGTAACTGTTTTCATTTACAACAGGTTTTGAATAAATACGGGGGTATGAATTTCTTCCCGTAACTAAATTCTTCCTTTAACCTAAACATTCGTTTATATTCACGAGTATGTCCTTTTTAGGTTTCTGAATCAGGCTTTGTGTTTTTGTCTTTGGCTCTTTGATTCTGCTCGTAACTTTTGATTTGTTGGGAAAAATGGATCTTCAGTCTTGAACTTTGACTCTTTTGATAGTCTTCTTTGCCTCTTCCATACTGTATATTCCCCCAAGTGTTTGAGCTTTGAAGAATGAAATCTCGAGCACTTGACTATTCCTTTCTTGTGGTTCTTTTCCTGAAAAGGAAAAACATACGGGACTCGAAGATATATATTTTAGATGATGACTGCTTAACTGATGTGTGGCTAGAATTCATGGTTTAAAGCATTATGTACCTTACATTTTATGTGCGTTAATGATAAAAGATACACGTCGTATATGCATAATGGAGTATATTTCATGTGTATGTGAATTGGAGATGGAAGCCGGGCTAAATGGATGCATAAATGTCTAAAATACGCTCAAGAGTCGAAAAGGAGTGACCCAGGCTATAGTCGGGCGTTTGAACTGTAAAGCGTGGTCATACCAGGCTATAGCCGGGCGTTTGGGCTATAAAGCCTGGCATGACCAGGCGTTTGGGGGGCGTTAGAGCCCTAACGCCAGGCCTGGCAAGGCTTTATCCCCGCGTTTGGGCCATAAAGCCTGGTCCCTGGTCCGGTCAAATCCGAGTTTTGAAGGTTTTAAGTGTTTCCCGATTTGAATAGAAGTCTTCTACACGTTTAGGGTTTGTCCCAAACATATAAATAGACCCAAAAACACAACTTTGAGATGAGGATTCCATTTTTGGAGAGAACATACACACGGGATCATTAGGAAGAAAAGGATTTCTCAGTTTTCTTCATCTTATTCTAGTATTTTCAATTTATGTAACACTTATGCAATTCTTTGATTCTAGCATGAGTGGCTAAACACCCATGGTTCTGGAGTTTTGGTTTAGCCATGAATATTGTTATTCAACATTAATTTAACCTTCATTATAGTTCACTCAATATATGATTATTTCTTCAATTTTGTGTTTAATTGCTTAATTGTCTGGCCAGCAACTTGGTTCTATATACTATCTATGTTATGCTTGGGAAAGCCGTATATAGATTAGAGAAGAATTGAAGAGAGCGCGATCTTAACCTTTCAGGGGAGCGGATTTGTGGTTAGGATAGGAATATATCTAGTCACTGTGCTTAATTAAACATCGTAATCTTAGTGCGTTCTAATAGATTAATTTCATAGGAATATAGGCGTTAATCTATTGAGAATAGGCGAGTAGTACTTCGGGAGAAGGCTACGAGAGCAATTATCGATTAATTAGCAACCATGAGTGAATTATATGAAAGGGAGAGTTAATTAGAATGCAATACGAGTGGTGAATTGATCACAACCCTGGAATATTTGTCTCTACTGAATACACAAAACAATACTCTCGTTACTTGATAATTAGTTCTTTCATAGAATTGTAGTATAAATTAGTTACATTCCTGGATTTTATTTTGGCTTGATTAAATAACAATTAGAGTGATTCAGCAAGTAGTTTACACAAGTCCCTGTGGGTTCGACATTCGATTTAACATTATATTACTTGCTACGACCACGTATACTTGCGTGGGCGTTTGGGACCAATAAGTTTTTGGCGTCGTTGTCGGGGACTTGAATATAAACTACTTTCTAGTTTTTTGCTTTAATTGTTTATTTCATTGAGTCTAACGTCACGTGATTTTTGCTCTAATCTCAGGAACTTCGATTGAATGCGTAGGGTCAGAAGCCAGGACAGACTTGACGGCTTTGACCCCGAACCTGAGAGAACATTTCACAGGAGGTTGCGAGAAGCAAAAGATACAGACAATATTCAGGACCTCATCTGATTTCCTATGAACATGGCAGAGGAACAACACATGGTTGTTCAGGAGGTGGCAATGCCCAGTATTGCTAATGTCACCCCAGCATCGTGAAGCCCAGAATCACTGGGCACTTTGTGCTGAAACAGAGCATGATCCAACTACTTCATGAAAATGGGCAGTTTATGGGTCTTCCACACGAAGATCCACAGCAGCACATTCTGAACTTATTGGAGATTAGTGATACTTATATCACTAACGGGGTCACGCCAGATTATGTGAGGCTCACGCTTTTCCTATTCTCTCTATTGGGCGAAGCAAAGTGATGGTTGAAGGCAGAACCGGCTGATTCCATTACAACATGGAGCGATTTGGCAACAAAATTTCTGGCAAGGTTCTTCCCTTCAGGGAAGACTGCAAAGATCAGGAGTGAGATAGTCTCCTTTAGACAGAAAATGGGTGAATCTTTATATTCAGCATGGGAAAGGTTCAAGGGGCTACTCAGAGACTGCCCTCATCACAATCAGACAAACGAGGTGTTAGTTCACACTTTCATTGAGGGGCTCCATCCGCAAAAAAAAATTATGGTAGATGAAGCAGCCGGAGGTCACGTGTTGGAGAAGAATTATGATGAAATATTTGCATTACTGAATAAATTCTCCAAAAGCAATCTAGACTGGCAAGGTGAGATGGGGAGAAATGTGGTTCAAAAGTCAACAGGGGTTCTTGAACTAGATGTAGTCTCAGCATTGTCAGCTCAGATTTCCACATTGACTAACCAAGTAAATCAGATGAACCCGATCATTAACAAGCAACAATCTCAACCAGTGAAACAAGCCCAACCAGTGCAACAGATTTAGGTTTTTTGTGAAGTTTGTGGAGAGGGTCACATGAGCAATCTATGCCCAGCAAATCCAGAGTCTGTATATTTTGTGGGTAACGCGAATAGAGGCCAAACAAATCAGTATGGGGACACTTACAATCCCAACTGGAGGAACCACCCAAATTTCTCTTGGGGTGGTAATCAAGGCAATCAGAATCAATATCGGCCTCAAGCACCTCAACAACAATACAGACTACCTCAGGCTGAACAATCATGTATCTTTGAGGAGATTATGAAGAGAATGATGAACGACCAACTTGCTTTCAATAAGAAAATAATGGCTGATCACCAGGCCCAAGCAGCAACAATGAGAAACTTGGAACGTCAATTGGGGCAACTTGTCAGTTCCCAAAATACCAGACCAGTAGGAGCTCTTCCTAGTGATACTGAGCCTAATCCTAAGGCTCAAGTCAATGCGATTACCTTGAGAAATGGAAGAATACTAGAAGAAGCTCCAAGGACAAAGAAGAATACAGTTCATCCTGAAGGAAAATTAGTTCCCAAGCCAGTTGAGGGGAATGAGAAAGAAGATAAAGGACCAGAGCCAGTAATTGAAACAAGGCCACCACCTCCGTTTCCACAAAGACTGCAGAGGCAAAAAGATGATGCTAAGTACAAAAGATTCCTAGATATGTTAAGACAAGTGAGTGTGAATTTGCCTTTGGTGGAAATTTGCAAGAAGTGCCTAAGTATGCGAGGTATCTCAGAGATATTGTGGCAAATAAATGAAGACATGCAGAGTTCGAAACAGTTGCACTTACTGAAGACTGTAGCGCCAGAGTTCATAGTAAACTTCCTCCTAAGTTGAAAGATCCTGGTAGTTTCACGATTCCTTTATCTCTTGGAAAACAAGAAGTTGGTAGAGCCCTGTGTGATTTAGGGGATAGTATAAATTTGATGCCATCTTCTTTGTTCAAGAAACTCGGATTGGGGGTTCTTAGACCTACCACAATCACCTTACATTTAGCAGATAGGTCGCTAATTATGCCGGAAGGAATTATTGAAGATGTGCTAGTTCGAGTGGGAAAGTTTATTCTTCCCGCTGATTTTATTGTGCTTGATTACGAGGCAGATGAGGAAGTGCCCATTATTTTGGGGCGACCATTCTTAGCTACTGGTGGAGCAATTATTGATGTGAGGGCAGGGAAGTTAAAAATGAGAGTTGACGATGAAGAGGTCACTTTTAATGTGTACAAGGCACTTAAACTCCCAAAGCATTATGAGGACCTATGCATGATTACTGTGGTCGACGTGAAGGGGATAGAGCAGAGTCCTTATGTGAATGACAGTGATCCAGAGGAGGTAGTGTTGCAAGCTGAGGGTGTAAAGATAATTGAGAAAAGAAGCAGAGATGAAAAAAGAGACCCGTTAAGAGCGTGCAAAAAGGCTAGAATTCATGGGAGAAAGAAGAAGAGAAAGCGCCCAGCCTGAGCAGAGTAGCAAAGTCGTGCCACGAGTATAAATAAGGCGCTTGTTGAGAGGTAACCCATCCTGTATAGCTATTATGTTTTTAATTTTTTTTTTTAGTTTCGAGTTTTGTGTTGTTTTTATTTTGCAGAGTAGGGGAAATCTGAGTACCCAAAAGTTGAAGCTGAGGGGCATGTTTGAGCTTAAGTGTGGGGTCATCCCGACTCTAAAGATTGAGAATCATGTCGGGGCTATGCCCGAGAGGGTCTTAAGAGTATTTCTCACCCTTGTTTTAATATTTTTCTTTGTGATGATGCATCGAGGACTATGCATAACATAAGTGTGGGGTGAAGAAACTACTTTCTGAAGTTGTAATTATATAAAATTATTGTTTTAGTTTTAGAAAAATCTCGGATTTTCCCAACGATGGATACGTTGGACAATATTTCTTGAGGGATAAAGTCCGATTTAAAAACACCAAAAAGATTTTTTAAATTTTTTTTTTTGGATAGTTAGGTAGTATCCCTTGGTTTTTCTTTAGGCACCGGTTCTTTTCCAAGGGTGTAACTTGAACTGGGTACTTTAAATTATTTTTGTTTTTTTAGAGTAGTTAGGAAGAAACTGAGTAACTTAGAAATACCC